>PRKT01001127.1:6487-21464 GCA_003671525.1 Saccostrea glomerata
CCCCCCCCCCCCTCATAACCTTTTAACTCCGGAAATGTTCGTTCAAGTTGACATCCTCACACTTTTTGAATTACAATTTGAATATATATCTAGAGTTATCGTTCGCTTGCTACAATCTCTACCAGGGTTTTCGTTCGGTTCGCTACAACACGAACGATAACTCTGGTTAGAGATTGATGTAATTAATGTAGTAAGTTTGTGTAAAATATTGTACTGAAAGATGTTGGAGTTGGAACTTTCCCCCCCTCCCGATCAATCAATTGTTTTCTTTTTGTGTTTTATCCCCCTCCCGAATCAAACAAGTGTCTGTATATGCTTGTCAAATACTTTTCAAGTTCGTTTAACCCCCCCCCCCTCATTTCAATTTCGATTCTAGGTGACTACTATGTTAGCGATTTTCGTATAAGAGACTAAGCATGACAAAATAAATTTGTATTTACTTGTGGGGGCTTGAATATGTACCAGATATATCGTTTTACTATAATGTGTGTACTGTAAAAGATTTGGTCCAAAATGATATATTCCGTTTTCTGTTCCGTTCCGCTTTCCTTTCCGTTCCGTTTTCCGTTCCGCGTTTTAGCAACACCCCCTGATAACTCGGGTGACCAATTGCTATCCGTTTTCGTCCGTCGTCGTCCGTCGTGTGTTAGCATTTGATTATTTTCAGCTTCTTTTCTGAAACCAATTTCAACCAAATTTGGTGTACAGCATTTATGGGTAATGGGGAACAAAAATTGTGAATTTCATGGTCCCCGCCCCCCTGGGGCCTCAGGGGTGGGACCAGAACCATCAAAATTATTGCAATCTTTAAAAATCTTCTTCTTTACTCCTGGACATCAAGCAGGCGAACTGTTGGGATGAATGTAATGACCATTGAGTCCTTCACTGAAATTGTGAAATTCATGGCTCCAGGGTCAGGGGTTCTAATGCTAGGGCGGAGCTATATAGATTATATAGTGAAAATACATTATTTCTTTGAAAATCTTCTTCTCTGCTCCTGGGTATTAAATAAACTTAAGTACATAGTTATGATGAGCAAGAGTGCCTCTTCCAGATTTGTGAATTGTATGTCCCTGGGGTCAGGGGTTCTGATGTTAGGGCGGGGTTCTATTGATTATATAGTGAAAATGCATTTATTCTTTGAAAATCTTCTGGGTATTAAATAAACTTACTAAGCATATAGTTTTGATGAGCAAGAGTGCCTTTTCCAAAATTGTGAATTTTATGGTCCTAGGGTCAGGGTTTCTGGTGTTAGGGTTGGGCTTTATTGATTTTATAATGAAAATTTGGTATATTTAATTTTTCAACTAATTGAAAGGGGGGGGGGGGAAAGTAAAGCCCAATTTTCAATGCCTATATTATGTCCATCTTTGCAAAAAAGAATTGGGGGGGGGGTCCGAAGCATATGTTTAAGTTTAGACTATAGCTAGTTTTCAACATGTTTAATTAACTTTTAGAACTAAAAAAATATTTAAGATATACTTTTTGCTATGTAAACTTCCCAGCTGTTTAAATCTCTGAAGAAAACAAGCACATAAACTGCATAAAGCTTACTATCTGTACAGATAAGTTAATTATGTAAACATGGTAAAACTTGCACATTAATTGTTGAGAAGAATATAACTTTGTCCGATACGTTGTCCCATCCCCTTTCTCTTCTCAATCTTGGGACTCTCTATCGCCATCTCTGGCGTCTTCGAAATGAAACTTCCATACATTGAACAGTGATTACAATAATAAGTGAAAATATCTTAGTTTATAATGTTTGCTCTTCTTAAATTTGAAGTACTTCGTCTGGTCTAGAGTTGCGGAGTAAGGAGTCAATCCTTACCTCGCGGGTTCGAATCCCACTGCGGGACGTGGAGACCGGTCCTTCGGATGCGACCGTATAAACCGAGGCCCCGTGTCGCAGTAGGTGTTGGCACGAAAAAAATCCCTCACTGCTCAAAGGCCCTGAGTGCCGAGCATAGGACAATATTTGTAGCCCTCCACCGGCAAGTGGTGGAGTCTCCATATGAGTGAAAAACCACCCTTTTCTTTAGGACGGATTTTCCATCCTCAAATTGTTATTTTTTAAATCTGACGGTTTTTCCTTCAGAGACTTTGTTGATGTACCCCGTGTCAGACATATAAGAAGATACCCTCGTTCCTTTGGTCGAATGCCACGCAGAAAAAGGGTCCACTACAAAAAGTGATGGCTGGTCTGCCTACTGCAATTTAAACGAAGCCGGGGACGACCATTTTAAAGTTTTTCTTTTTTACAATTATTGTATATCTTTAACAAAAACACACGTCAACACCAGAACACACCAAGAGAAAGGGGGATGGAATCATGGGAAATGTCGCTTCAGGACACTGGTTGGTACAAAAGTGTCACAATTTGAAGGGCATTTGGCAGAAATAATGTGGAAAGAGTACCTGAATCGTGAACACACCAAGTGCATTTTCAACAACAACTTTCGTCTTCCTGTTCTGCCAAAACATGACTGGAAGATTGCCGACTTGACGTTAAACAGTATTCAATCAATCTTCCTGATGCTAAATTATACTGTAGCTTTCTCTGCCTCATTGTTTAGGTTGGACTTTGGCGTCATCATGTAACGTTTTAAAGCATATACCGAGCCCCTGAGACGCCAGCCCTCATTCAATATTTTAAATATGTGCCAAATGATATAGAGGTCGTAAAAAAGAAGTGATATTCACTTTTATATATACATGTATGTTCTTCCCTTGTTTCCTTGTGGGATGAGTAGTTGCTGAGACAACTTCGACGAAAATTTGTTAAGGATGGGCATACAGACACACAAAGGTAAAACAGTAAACCCCCTCTCCTTCGGAATGGGAGTATAATTAATAGAAAAGCTGTATTTGTTTACAGTATATATTCCATCGGGCATTGGTAAAATGCCCTTTATGATGGAATTGAATGTTGGATACAGAATGGGAAAACCACAAATAAGATAAGAGAATGGAATGGTGGAATTCTTGTAACATCAAATCAACATGAAAATTCAGAGAAATTGAGAGTCATAAGAAGAAAGTATACTAACAAATCCTTTCCAAAACTTGAATACTTTATAGAATTTTTATTCAATTACAAGACTCGTAAAGTGATTAAATATTAGGTCAAATGCTTGTCCAATATTATTTTTGATGGAAAGGAAGTTTCTTTAACTGTTTCAGCAAATGGAAACAGCAAAGAAACATCAACCCCAAAATATCAAAGAACATTTGAGAGCACAAAAAGTCGTATTAAAGAGCTCTGTCCGTGAAACAAACCGAAGGATATCTTCCACACTCTCATAGAAGATGAAGGAGGCTGAACGAAATTAAATTAAATGTGGGTCACAGTTAGCTCGAGATAGACAGCAGATACATAACTTTAAGCCCATCGACACCCGATCCTTTCATTGAATGCTTGGATTTAACCATCAGACAAAAGAAAACCGATGGCATATTTTAAGAGTGGTGAGAGCATCACCTGAATTTACTATGTTTATGTCAACTGCAGACCTGCCTACCCTTCCGCTTTTGGCGTACGTTTTTCGCTTTTTACCACATATTTACGCTATTTACACCACTTGTATTAAGTTTACGCTTTTGAATTTTGGTTTAAAATCCTTGATGAACGACAAAATTTAGTTAAAGTACGACCTGCTGAAATGAAATGTGAAGTTCCAATAAAAGAAATTAAAAGAGGACTGGTTCAATAACCTACGTATTATACCTCGTAATTCCATGTAAATTGGTATGGCGAAGATTCGAAAGACGAGAAGGAACTACTTACACTATATGTAAATATTAAATGATATTGAAATAAGTAGTCATTTCCCTGCTCAATTTAGTTTATTTTAACATTGCTTAAAACAACAAAGAGAAATGTTAGTGTTAAAAAGATAAAATTCAATGTTATAATATACGATTCGTGTAACCGTGCAAACGCAAGCCTTCAATTAAGTGATTTGATACAAATCAACCAAATGCTACATTAAGGATGTACGCTTGAATTGCGTTTGAAATAGGAAACTAGTATATTTTTAATTGATCCGAAAAAGAAAATTTTATGCCAGCTTTGTTAGTAATATTCAATTTTGATTGTTTTGAACGAAAATAAAGAATTATAGTAAGAACAACGAAATAAGAAAAAATGATTGATTACGCTGCTGCCACTGAAATTCCATCAAAAAGTTACTGGAATTACACCCTTGCAGATCTGCAACTGATCTACAGTTGACAGAATTAGAAAAACTTAGTACCATTTATAATAGGACCAATGCTTTTACACCAAAGGAAAACATGGGCCAGTTTCATTTGTCACTGATCGGCGTACGCCGAATTGCGCCGGTCATATGTCCGGCGTAAAACGGCTAAGAGGCAAATGAAGTAAAGCGGCGAAAACATTTTTTAAAAATGAATAATTACGCTAAATGAAAATCAATTAATTAAGTTTTATCATTTTTTACATTATGTCTTAGTTAGAATAATTCGAAATTCAATTTAAAATAAAACCATGGACCTCATGAAAAAAATTATTTTTCAGAAAATAAAAAGATATTTTAATTATATGAATACAGATTTGCTCAAAATATGCAAACAAATAAAGAACATGTCGATCTGGTATAACGTATCTGCATTTTCACAGGTGTTTTCTCTTCCCGCCATATTTCTAAGACCGGCGATCTCCTCGCCGGTCATTTCAGACCGGCGCATTCGGCGTACGCCGGCGAACCTTCCCCGGTCAAATGAAGTAACAAGCCGGGTTACGAAAGGTCAAGCGGCGCATTCGGCGTACGCCGGTATGACAAATGAAATCCTACCCATGTGATAGCTTCTTCAAGGTATTTTCATCTTTATTACAAAAATTCCAAAAGCTGAAAAATATTCAAGTTATTGTAACGGACTGTGATGTTAATTTGTCAAATGCATTTGAGGTCTGTTTTCCATCTAGCACACATCTACTTTGTGATATCCATATGGTTGACAATATGACCAAATTTTGACCCATTTATAGTTTACATATGTTAATTTGGTAAAGCTTTTGTGTTTTGGTTTCTCATGTCTAGTTACATACTCCTAATTCAAAAGATTTGATCAACAATTTAATAGCTTGTATTTGCCCTTCAGATTCAATTTCAGGGGTGGGGGCTGGATGTAGTTCTTGGACTGTGGCAAGAAATAAAAAAAGTACCCAATTACATGGATGCCTATGTTTTGCCAAGAACCACTTTCCAGACAGAGGTTCTCCGAATTGTGTGAGTTTATCCGTAATCCAGAGGGCATCAACCGTCGCATCCAACAAGACGACACTATTTATTCAGGGGAAATTCTAATGCAGGATATTTACAGCGAGTTTCAAATGCACAATACATTTATTTAGAGTTACAGTGGCTGCAACGTAATTGTTGACAAACCAATCGTGTAGAATCGTTCGTGTATCGTTAGTGATTTTATTTTTCAACTCAGATACGTCATTCATACCTTTAAGTACTTGCAAATTTTAATATATTTTTAATGTACATGTATACCGGTATTTGTGAAGTTTGGAAAATGCGCCCGTAACAGTTATTCTAGATTTCATTACATTTTCCTATTAAATGCTTTTGCATACAAAATAAATAAATTATATATACATTATAACTATGTAATTTTTAGGTGTCCGGGCAAATGAAGTTATGGAAGGTTTCGAGAAAATGAGAGGTTTCACCCGAGTGCTTGGCGCCGTGGACGGATGTCACATCCAAATTAGGACACCCCAAGAATCGTATCACCCACTGTCCTACCTTAACAGAAAGAAAGATCTTTTTTAAAATTCATTGACATTTTTGAACAAGTCTCTGTTTTATGAAAAACAGACAAAAAGTCGCATGAAAATTAATGCCGATAGTCTTGTACATGTAAAAAGGTTTGATAAAATCAAATAATACTTCCTCATTATGCGACTTTTTGTCTGCTTGTCATAAAACAGAAATTTACTATGATAAAGCTGATTAAAGTTATATAGTTCGATTTAGCTAAATAGCTAAATATAGTGATTTTCTTAGATAGATTAATTGATTGTATACTGTTTAACGTCCCTCTCCAGAATATTACACTGATATGGCGACGTCACCATTGCGGTGAAGGCCTGCAAAAATTTAGGCATATGCTCGGCACTTACGGCCTTTGAGCAGAGAGGGATCTTTATCGTGCCCCACCTACTGTGACGGGGCCTCGGTTTATACGGTCTCATCCGAAGGACCGCCCCATTTAGTCGTCTTTTACGACAAGCAAGGGGGTACTGAGGACCTATTCTAACCCGGACCCCCAGGGGGCGTGATTTTTCTTAGACCTGTTTATAATATGCACTCCAGAAGATTACAGATCATGTTCATCAAATAGGAGGATTTAATGTTATTAGTTGGAGATCAGAAGGTGAGAATTTATTAATTGACGTGTTGGTTATCAAAGCCAGCAATAATTAATTACCTGGTAGATGGCAGTACATGTATTATAATTAGCATGATTTTAAAATAATTCATAATTATGCTATGCATACTTCAAACAGTCATAAATAAATATGTATCTGCTACAAATATAATCTTGAATTAAAAATGTTTCAAGAAATATCAAATTTACATCATATAACGTTTACAATTTTGTTAAACGAACTTAAGTAGCCTAGTACATATCTGTACAATAATGAGGGGCGAACGGAATTAATGCGAATCATCCCATGCATAGGCGCGAAACATCCTGTTACCTATTTGTGTGTCGACAGAGAAATGTCTATGAGACATTTATTTATTAGAACATTATGACATGTATGACGGTACCCCCAAGAGTGAATTATACAACCGCTTCCTATTACAACTCATCAATACACAACTTTTTTTGTCCCTTTAAGGGCCCTTAATTATCATTAGAATAAAAGAATAGAATCGAGTTGAACTGAAAAACACAAAAAAGCCAACAGGCTGAACAGCTACGTAGAAGTGTTTTATTTCGGTCAGCATTGATTATAGGTTGTTCACTAAAGATATTGAAAAACCTGAATAAACTAAGAAAGTATAAATTAATGAAAACTTGACAATACTTTAAAAAAATTTTTTTTTGAAAATTAAAACATGTAGATGGTATCCAAGAAGCTGACCTCATTTTAGGGAAGGTGCATTTGATTACTTATTTGGGTCCCCAGAGTTGCTTGTCGGTGATAGCTCATTCAAAGACCAGTTGCATCTGTTTGGTGTAACAGCTGTTGATGATTTTCACACTATTGCATGCTGGTATGTATTTTCAATTGCTTTGTAACATATTTTTTAAATATATTCTAATATCAGTGTATCTTAACTGCTATTAAATAATTAGAATGTGCAATTTTTCATAAAGAAATTATTATAAATCTTCATTTACCATTAGCATGAAACGTATGGAAAAAGAATATCGGAATTTTTTTAGCGGCAGAGCTGCATTTAGGAAATGGTTCAGCTACCTTGGGGAACTACGTTCCATTTTCCCATCTGCATCAGTGTTGGCACATAGTGCAACATGCACCGATAAAATTTCTAGAAGAGTACGCAAGGTTTTGAATCGTAAGGAAGACACGACAGAAATTAGGCTATCACCGGACAAACCCAACATCAGACTTGCTGTGAACAAAATTGCAAATTCTGTAGAATTAGGAATGGCCTGGATGATTGATAAATAAGACTCTTTCCCAGAACTATTATATACTGCAACACAATTCGGGATGTGTCAAAGTTGTATATTATGTAACTTCAGAAGTGCCAAATTGTTTTTCATATTTCATTCTGAGACACCCGATTCAAAAAAGAAGAAAATACTGGATGGCCTTTGTGATGAAGATAGTACCTTGAGAATTGTTATTGTTACCAGTGTCCTTGGAATGGGGATAGACATAGGGAAAACAAACAGTGTGATTCTGTATGGAGCTCCAAAGCAGTTAGTGGAGGTCTTTCAGGAAATTGGACGGAATGCGATGGAACCCCAGGACTTCCCTTGCTCCTTTATAATTATTATAATTTAAGGCAAGCGCAACAAGAGTTGAAGGATGTGTTTATTACAGAACGTTGCAGGAGAAAGGTAATTCTACATGTATATGTATTCAATTTTTTTTTATTTTATACTTTGTAATAAAACTTGTTACCCCCACCCAAAATTTAATAATGTTGAATGATGTAATCCCTTGTTAACTTTTTTATTTCATTTATCCCATTGTTAAGGGAAGGACCCTGACACCATTCTACTTTTCAAAAATTTCACCGATTTTTATTTCTATGGACAGACGATCACCAACACTCAGCGTCATTTGTCACTAGCTGATTTCAGCCTCAACAATAGCTACTGCGGATTTTTCAGAGTTTTTCTTTTCTAATACCAGGTATTCAAATCGTGTCTATTTGGATCGCTAGGACCGCAACACTGGAAGAGAGCTTGGTAGATATAACATGGGCATTGCAAGACAATTATTACTGGTGGAAAATTAAAAAGGCATATTCTGCGTAAACACAGAACTCAAACAGAGGTACAGTCAATAATTTCAAAACCACAACATATCCAAAACAATTCTTTTGATTAAAAGTGTGAATACAATGTTAAATTGATTGGTAAAGGATTGGATCCCGAAATGCGGGAAAGGACACCGGCTCAGCAAGGTCAGCTCAGAGTTTGCACTGACTGCAAGAGATTTTTCTCAAAACAAGGTTAATCGAGGAGGGGGGCACTCTTGACTATGTGCTTGTCCTTCTTACACTAAGAAGTGCATGTACACATTTTATATATTTTTCAATTAATAAAGCAAGTTGCTTCCAAAAGATCGGTCATGATTTTAATTAGGTATTGATTGTTTCCATGGAAACAAATCCTGCTGCAGTAATTCAGATATATGTAAATTTAAGTTAGAGTTCATCTGTTATTGTCCCGATAAATAAATTAATTAGAAGTATAAACAAACATTGGTGGCAGTGCTATGAGTTTTGTATACTGGTACATCAATACTTATTTGGATCATTCCTGAATTATTTGGTTACCATAGAAACTGTTTCTTTAATATGATTGATTATATACTGTTTGACGTCCCTCTCAAGAATATTTTACTGACATGGAGACGTCACCATTGCCGGTGAAGGGCTTCAAATTTAGTCCTATGCTCGGCACTCAGGGCCATTGAGCAGGGAGGGATCTTTATCGTGCCACACCTGCTGTGACACGGGGCCTCGGTTTATACGGTCTCATCCGAAGGACCGCCCCATTAGTCGCCTCTTACGACAAGCAAGGGGGTACTGAGGACCTATTCTAAACTGGATCCCCACGGGGAGTTTCTTTAATAATGAATTTCTAGTCTATTTTCATGTTAGTGAAATGACAAGGTTTATGGAATTTATTTTACTGAAGAAGACACATAATCGTGCAATAAAGCTGTAGATTTTGTATATAAAACATATCGATGAAAAGGACTTTCCTGAAGTATTGGCTGCCAGAGCAACCATTTTTACAAATAAATTATGAATTACTATTTTGATATTTAGTGAAATACAATTCAATTTATTTTACTGAAAGAGAGAAGAAAAATAATGAATGAAGCTAGGATATTATTCATACTTGTCAGGATAGCAACCAATATAAGAGAGTGTTCAAAAACTATTTGGTTACCATAGCAACATGATTTTCGACGCTTGAATTTTTATTTATTTCTCTTTAAAATGTTCATAAGTGTAATAACAAATATAATAAGTGTTATCTATTTAAAATTGAAGGAATTAAATCATGCACTGAGGCCACAGATTCTGCATTATGATAACGTCAAAAGCTATAGTGATTTATTCTGACTTTTTGGTTGCTATAGTAACACATTATTTTTGTTTAACTTATGAACTTACATATTTATCATAATATTTTAAAATTATTATGTTTAGTAGTGTGATTTGCTTTACTTTTGTCTTTTTTAAAGTTATGATTTTACAAAAAGGAGCCAAATGGTGAATCGAAAAATTAATCCAAAATCTCCATAGCAACCTATTTTCGTTTTATTTATTTTTTTTAAGAAATAATACCTCTCTAGAAAATTTATATTTTGTTGAGTTAGGAATGACCTTTTCAGTGATGGTAGTTGTTTGTTATGGGTTACCCGCGTTTTCTTGCTATTGTGCTTAGAAAATGCCAAAGATTGGCATTTTTTTCACATTCGTAAAATTTAGAAAAAATCACTTTTCTCTGGAACACAACTCTTTTATGACCAACTACTGAATACATTACTCAGTTGTGGTAGTTACTCCAACAAATATTCTTTCAGAGTAGGCAAAAATTAAATCTGTATATAATATGCTAAAAAGAAAAAAATTAATATGAAAATGGTACACTTTCCGTAAGTTGCTCTGTATTTTTGGCCTCAAAATGGTGGTTTTGGTTACCATGGCAACCGGGACTCAAAATAAAAATAAAATAACCCCCAAATGTTCTAAACATGGTGTTTCTACATTGCATGCAAAAAATCAGCCAAATCTGTGATGTACCATTTCCAACTTTTTTCTGAATTCTTTGATTCTTACAGAGAATGACTCTTAATCACTTAAGGATCATTATTCTATTTATTGCTGTTGTAAAGTTTCAAGTCCCATTTACTGCTACTTTTCTTTTCCTTTCTATAAATAAGAACCAGTAGAGATTCAGTCTCGACAGAGACTTCTGGTTTCTGAACATCATAGGAAATCAACAATCTTTGAAAAAGTGTGGACATTATTTTGGACTATTTCCACAGTCCATGACATTATAAATCGTGTCTTGGACGCTGTTTTGGATCTGCAAACAAGGGTATTACAATCATGAATTAAATCTTTGACATGGAATGTCGCCATGGGACAGTACCAGTGCTTGAACGGGTCTGTGAGAAAATATGGAAACACGAAAAAGAAATACATTGTTAAAAGTGTAAATCAATGTTCCTTTTTCTTGGCCGGGCTTATCGCTCGAAGAGCAATCGGCTTATAGCATCTCGTTCAAAGAAGGAAGTCCACCTTATCCTTAACGACCGGAATATGGATATTGACGCCAAGGCTGATATCCCAGCTTAGGAATAATGACAATGGTATCTTTGGGTAGCTAAGATAAGAAAAAGAAGATACAGGAGCTAAGTCCCGAGAAAAACAAGATGTAGATGTGGCAAACAGGGACATATTAAGCCTTACCCAACATGTTCTGTCCTGTGTCAAGAATGCAATATCACCCGCAAGGTCATTTCGATAAGTGCTGTAATCTTCTACATCGAATGCTCACAAATATTTTGGACGAGGTAGACTTTAGATTGCAGGATTCCAAAGAAGCTTATGTATTTACACTATGGACAATTCACAAGAAACTCTTGAACACTTACAGTTGATGGACAAAATAACCCAACAGTGACCACAAATATTGGGGGAGTACAGGATATTTCAATGATCGTTGACTCGGGTGCTGTCTACTTTTCGTCTGGTATCATTAAGTGTTAACTATGCAAAATATGAAAACACTTTATCCCATCTTTACAATATCAAGGTTTAGTGATTTCAACAGAAGTGTTGAGTATTTTTTCTCAAGGAGAAGATACGTTAGTTATGCTCCAGTAAATAGAAGAAAAAAAAACAACTCAGAAAGTAAGTTACTTGAAGTCAAAGGAAACCCCCATCCTGCCTTCTTTGCAAGAAGAAAACTTCGCTATGGAGAGGAAATTTAATATAACTACGGAAATGAGAAACTGTAACAAATGAACAAATGCCTGACTCCAATTCGCCTCCTTCCGTACATGATATATGAAAGTTATGTAGAGAAAATGTTCAACAAGGATCTCTTTCCATTGGCGGATCCAGAGAGAAGGGTCCGGGGATTGGAACCCCTCCCCCCCCCTTTATTTTTCGCTACATGTCACATCAGGCATATTTTGTGTATAAGCCATACGTATTATAATTGGTACATTAAATCATGGAAAGGGGTACGGTTAAACGAATTGTTTTATGTTCGAGTTACGTAAGACGTCTTTGAAATTGAAAATTAAATCATTCAGTAAACTACTCGTGGAAGCTATCTTCCTGCACAGATAGCTAAGAAACAAACAGGGTTATCTATGACCTAGACAAGACGTGACTTGTGAAGTGAACCTAATTTATTTATATAAATCCTAACATCTTAACTTATGATAAAGTGCTCGTTCTGCACCAATTATGCCGTGGAACTTGAGGTTGGTCTAAATTTAGAGGTAATGTGCCTCAAGTATTAGCTTCCTTAAAAACCTTCTCGGCTTTATCCTGTTATCTGCAACACGTTGCTTATAAGTACATATTAAAAGAAAGCACTGGTCAAATGATGTTCACAAAAACACAGAAAAGAAACACCATGTCGAAGAACTACGGTCATTTAGGGTATTTCGGGTCACTCCGATTTTCGGGAGTCATCGGGGTTTTCTTGACACAGTTCGCGCATAACGTAAAAGAAAAACAAGAAGCTATTGCAGTCACGTCCAGCAAGGTATGTTATATGCATTCACACAGTTACGAAGGAAAATATTGAAAATAGATGTCTTAATTAATACGTTGATTAATTGGCGTTTGTTTCCCGATCAGAGAATTTTGCATGTCGGAGACATCTTTTTTTCTTCGATGATGTGAAGTTTACGTCTGATAAAACAATACATGTTATATACTGCTGGAAAGGAAAATTTATACGCTTTCTAGTGCAACTAAACAAATTCTTGTTGCAATAAAATCTATTGAGGTAGTGGTGTATTCCTAACCCCCTTCGCTTTAGTGTATTTCGGGTCACGTGTTTCTACAGCTTCGTGTTTTGGTACGTCACATGTCAATGTTTACATGATTTATAATGCAAAGTATGTTTTATATAAAAATTTGATACAATGTGAAACCCCCTTCGCTTTAGTGTATTTCGGGTCACGTGTTTCTACAGCTTCGTGTTTTGGTACGTCATATGTCAATGTTTACATGATTTATAATGCAAAGTATGTTTTATATAAAAATTTGATACAATGTGAAATCAAAATCAGAATATGATATAAAAGATGGGTGGGAGGTTATTAGATGCGTTAAGAATATTCTTTTTCTTATAAATCTGTATGTCATTGACTGTATTTTTTTCTCTTACAGGAACCCAACAAGGAGATAATTTATATCAAAAACTGTGTAATTAAGGGCTATCATGAGTATAAAGTAAAGCCACTTGTGACAAGTGATTTGGAACTTCAGGTCGACAAAGAATATTCAAATATTCATGATATAGATGCATGTGTAGTCTGGGTGCCAGAAAATGTTCCAAAGAACCTGGAGAATTCAGTGAGTGATGAAAAGAGAGGCCTGAAATTAAGTGACATAGCAGGTCTTCCTTGTGGTCAAGTTCCGAGAGGTTTGGCGAGTGCCTTTAGGTAGGTGATGGATGCTGGAGGTTTAATAACTGCAACCGTTACTGGTGAACCATTGCCAAGTTTTCCACCCTGGCCCCATGTGCTGGAAAAAGGAGGATGTGTTGTTATACCCTGCCAATACAAAGTGTGTCCCAAAAACTTCCATGCAGCATTGACTGTTATATAGAGCAGCATATTGAAAATATGCCTGAAAAGTCGGTCATTGATGTCTCCTTATCATAAAGTGTACATGCATCACATATGCTTCTTTGTATCAAAGTTCATTTCATAGAATGTGAAGTTGTTTTTTATATGTCCAAAGTAGGACCTTTGTTTTTTTTTAATATAAAAGTTTACATACTAAGTTTGACATACTTTATATCATTTTAAGATGCACATAAAACCATAGAATTTGCAATGAGAGAGAGAGAGAGAGAGAGAGCATGAATTTGCCAAAGACTGCAATGAGAGAGAGAGAAAGGATGCACATAAATTTGCCAAAGATTTTGCAGAGAGAGAGCATGGATTTGCCAAAGACTGCAATGAGAGAGAGAGAAAGGATGCACATAAATTTGCCAGAGATTTTGCAGAGAGAGAGAGAGAGATGCACAATTCCACTAGAAAGTGAGGGGGTGTTTTATATTGTAGTATCAAGATACTATATTATTATAATGTTTATTTTGTAGATCTATAGATTTTTTATATGTTTATATGAGTCCAAGTAGGACGAATTTACCTTTTTTTTGTTACTGTATAATTTTTTTATAGCCTTTTACCATGTTTACATTCCTAGTCATTTTCCCGTTATTTAAAACCAGGTGTTTCCATTGTTACTTTTTTTTCTTTATTAAAAAGTCATTTTATTCAAATAAATAATGACACGAGGATATTTTAACAGATAAAGATAAGAAAATTTTAAAAACAGATCGCGCAGATTACAGTTTAAACTACTTTTTCAAATAAACAATTTATATGCAGCGATTTTTGACGCTTGCGTCAATATGTTTCTTGTTTGTATTGTATTATGGACTTTTTTCGCGTAATTTAATCTCTAAATATTTCAAACCTCGTACTCGTACGAGTCAGTTGAAGAACGAGTTGACTTTAATAAGATATTAGCATTTTTAGGTCACCTGAGTAAACTCAGGTGACCTATTGCTATCTGTTTTCGTCCGTCGTCGTCCGTCGTTCGTCGTACGTCGTGTGTTAACATTTGAACATTTTCAGCTTCTTCTCTGCAACCACTGAACCAATTTCAACCAAATTTGGCATAAAGCATCTTTGGGTAAAGGGGAACAAAAATTGTGAATTTCATGATCCCTGCCCCCCCTGGGGCCTGAGGGGTGGGGCCAAAACCACTAAAATTAATGCAATCTTTAAAAATCTTCTTCTTTACTCCTGGACATCAAGCAGTCAAATTGTTTGCATGATTGTAATTAGCATTGAGTCCTCTACCAAAATTGTGAAATTCATGGCCCTGGGGTCAGGGGTTCTAGTGCAAGGGCGGGGCTAAATAAGTATATAGTGAAAATGCATTATTTCTTTGAAAATCTTCTTCTCTACTCCTGGGTATTAAATAAATGAACTAAGTACATAGTT
>PRKT01001127.1:33416-62702 GCA_003671525.1 Saccostrea glomerata
GCCTAACAAAGACAGTCCACTTGAGTACAAGATTTGGTTTCTTTTTAAATGGAAGATAGTGCATCCATCTAAATGTGTACTTGAACACCCACCCGCTACACATCTTCTACCCCTTTTTGTTTCACTGTGAGTATCAGAGGACATGTTTATTTACATGCTATGTAGTATACAACATTGAAGCTGTCCCTGCATCACATTCTTTACGTCACGCAGCCGATAACAGCGGAAACTGCCGAGCTCAGGTTACTTTCACCGAGCATTTGACATTTTAATGAATTTCAGCTAAACCACACATCTTACAAACGTGATTTTTTCAGGACTGGATTTTCAATAAGCAAATGAATATTTTTATAAAACAATATTTTTTGACTAAAGGTGCCCTTTAAGAATGTATTCTGTAAGCACAGGTACAACAATATTAAGGTACAAATATATCAAAATACAAATATTTAAGTTCTGCAGTGCTGCACGGGCTGGCGGGAAGAAAGTCACTGTTAATCTAATAATAGAATTGGGGGAACCCCTTAGTAGTTCGTACAAAAGTCCATTCGTACTACACTCCTCCCCGTTCCAATTGGAATGTCCTTATGGATGACAGCTCTGTGTTTGAGTTATTTAATAAAATTTAAAATTTTTTAATATACAAAATATTACTTTATAAACAATACCTATTGACTACTATAATGGCCAAAATTATGAAAACAATTATACAAACAACAAAAACTGATTTACTGTTAACATGGCCATATAATAATATAAAACATCATCATATCCAGCACCGATGAAGTAGAATACGGAACACAGAATAACATCCAGCGCTGATAAAGAAGAACACAAAAGACATCATCACATCTGGAGCCGCTTGAGGAATTTTATGCAATGAAGACTGAATGTATCACTGTCAGCACACTTTATAACGACATGAAGGCATCTTTAAAATAAACATTAGATATCTTCAGCACACTAAGAAAGCCGCATGCACTTGGTCACTAGTCTTCCCTGTTTTTAACATCCGTAGAGCTTCCGTGCATATATGACGGTTGTTCTCATCAGCTCTGTTCAAATGGACAGACAGATAGGCTGCTACTTCTCCCAAATAAGCTGGAGTACTCACGTTGGCACCTCCTAAAGGAAAGTAGGGCGCATCGGTCTCCAGGAGTGGCTTGCTCCATGCTCATACGACTCAGCAATGAAATCAACCAAAAAAGTGCAGCTTGCTGTAAAAAATGCGATCGATCCGACGGCAGATTTCAGAAAGTTACCTGTCCATGTTTTATCCACTGGTTTGATGACGGATATTTCCCGATCATGACAAGGACCACACGGCGGGTGTGATCGAGCATATAACATGATCAAGAAATAAATGTTATTTTTTCTATCACTGGATATTTTTTATTTTATGTTTCGGCTGATTGACGTATCAAGATATTCCTAAATATACCTTTATAGAGGGACATCCCACTCCACCACCAAGCCCGTATTGGGCAACGTTTGTCCTTCTCAGATACCGATTCAGGCTATGAATGTCTCGATGATTTAAGATAAGCAGTGTTTCATCATATTTCTTTTAAACCAGAAGTCCTAACTGCATTCTTTGACAGACGAAGAACTACCAATACACTACAGTGGCACCCCCCCCCCCCCCCTTTGGATTTGCAAAAAAGAGAGAGAAATAAGAAAGTTCATTTTTTTGTTGTGTTTTTACTATAGAAAATGTCAGGTGAAAGGCTAATGTTGTAGTATATAAAGAAATTCGGTTGTAAAAACAAAATAAAACCCCATCCCTTTTCAAAATAGGATATTTAGGTTCGGAGATTCATTTTTCTTTCTTTTTCAAAAAATTTCTGGTAATGTATACAAGTACTTTTTCCCAGATTGATCAACATCCCACTTTAAAAATCCATACTCCACCCTGTATCGATATTCTATTGAGTTATTTAACTACATGTATATGTGTGTGTATAACGTACGTTTTAACAGCAATTCTCTGTAATGACCAACCATATCATATATAGAGCGTGGCACACTAGGTCTCAGAAAATCAAAATAAATTTCCATATACCTTGTATACATATATAAACATAAAAAGTGAAACAATTATGTTTCTATGGATTGCCGTTGCCATGGTAACGAACTCACCTACTTTCCCCTCCTGAAATGCTTCTTTTTCTCACAATAATCGAGAAGATTGGAGTGTTTATATTGCCGTTAATACATTCATTAAAGTTCTGATCATGATACGTGTTGTTAATATGATGAAAAATGATTAGATTAAAATAATAAAAAAAATTCTAAAAAATGTTACAATATTGGAATATCGTATGCTATTAGGAGTCCTTGAGTAGCTTTGGAAAAGGTCAAATTTGGTCATTTTTCAAAGACGTTTTACATTCGAATGCAGCCATGCAGGAGCTGGGCATGATAATATCTATGAAGGGGACATACTGTACTATCAATATATGCAATAAAATTTTTGGGGCAATTGGGTTTAAGAGTAGTAACCATGGAAACAAAATTGACATTTTCCCCTTTTTTAAAGTTAAGATTTGGGTCATATTTCAAAGAAGCTTTACATTCGAATGCAGCCATGCAAGAGCTGGGCATCATAAAATCTATGAAGGTGGCATACTGTACTATCAATATATGCAATAATATTTTTAGGGCAAATAAGTGTAAGAGTAGTAACCATGGAAACAAAAGTGAGATTTTCCATTTTTTTCAAAGGTCAAATTTGAGGCATATTTCAAAGAAGTTTTACATTCGATTGCAGCCATGCTGGAGCTGGGCATAATAATATCTCTAAAGGGGGCATACTGTACTATCAATATATGCAATAATATTTTTGGGGCTAATGGGTTTAAGAGTAGTAACCATGGAAACAAAATTGACATTTCCCCCTTTTTTTAAAAGTTCAAATTTGGGTCATATTTCAAAGAAGCTTTACATTCGAATGCAGTCATGCAGGAGCTTGGCATCATAAAATCTATGAAGGGGGCATACTGTACTATCAATATATGCAATAATATTCTTGGGGCAAATAAGTGTAAGAGTAGTAACCATGGAAACAAAAATGAGATTTTCCATTTTTTTTCAAAGGTCAAATTTGGGGCATATTTCAAAGAAGTTTTTCATTCGAATGCAGCCATGCTGGAGCTGGGCATAACAATATCTATAAAGGGGACATACTGTACAATCAATGTATGCAATAATATTTTTGGGGCTAATGGGTTTAAGAGTAGTAACCATGGAAACAAAATTGACATTTTCCCCTTTTTCAAAAGTTCAAGTTTGGGACAATTTTCCCATTTTTGAAAGGCCAAAATTACAAAAAAGTTAATACAAGGGTTCAATTGTATTTAATATCTGATTTGCCCATTTAAATGTATCTAAAGGAAGTAAACACAACACAATCAAACAAGCATTTGATCATACAATCTGTATGTTGCCATAGAAACATATAGGCATATCATAACTGGCAAGTATTAAAATTGATTGATTGTCTGATTGTTTGAATTATAATATATCAATAAAAACGTCAAATATATCAAATTATTAATCAACAAATGTACATTTGTTTGTTACAGTTATATATGAAATTTGGCTATCGCATGTGCATATCGTCAGTGCATACCTTAAAGAGAGAACTGCCAATTCCTATAACAAAATGACATGAGATCTATTTTGACTAGCGGGAGCTTAACGTACTAAGCATGTGGGAATGAACAGTATGGTATTTTCCAAGTTGCAGAAATATTCAACAACGATCATATTACATGTACATAAAAATTTTATAACTTTCATTTGAGCTGCATTTTCACAATCTGTCAACTTTTCAGCAACTGGTAAATAATTCAAATGTTAGGCTTTATATCACAGTTGCAACATGAGTTTATAATTTACATTGCACAAAGGCATATATTTCTAATACATGTAGCTGGTCTTACAGTAAAATTTTGTCACATATGTTGAAAAACTAGTACAATGTTGTATTACATATCAAATTTAAAAGCTAATCAACAGATATAATCGATCTCCCCCACCCCTCACCCCTACGCCTAATTATTTTGATCTAATAGGAGATTCCTTATCTGATCTTTTCGGTCTTCTTCCTCTGAGGCACAGAAATCTGCAGCAGTCATCCTCTTCTCCTTTTGACAAAGACGGGAGAAGAAAGAAGATATCTGCTGACCAGAAAGGAATTCTGACCTACTAAACAGTCCACAATTCCTCATCTCCTCCGCTGCAATATACGGATCTACTTTATTGCCAGTCCTCTTCCCAATATCGAACTTCTCTGTCATGAAAGCTTTCTGCCCAGAAGTGACAGTTACTCTTTGTCTGTTTTCTTTAATGGCCCATCCCATGTCTAATTCTGAACATCTACATACATCAGTATTGCTGTGGGACTCTAAAACCACAGATCTTTGTGGCTGGAAAGACAAAATCTTATCTGCATACATCCTCTTTGCCTTCTCTGAAACGTTCATTTTGGCATCGCTTCTGAAACTACAGTTGCCCATGTTTACATGATTTTCAAGAGCCTTTTGTGTAGAGAATGTCTTGGAGCAACTTCCCTCCGGACATTCCAGAACAGATGATCTAGATGGATTCTCCTCACTAGTGTCCTCTACAAATCAAATCATTCTTTGTTAGATAAGATGTAACGTCTCCATTTAAGTAAAAAAAAATCTTGAGTGAGACGCAAAACAATAAATAAACAAAAAAACAATGAATTATTGTACATGTAAGCTTTTCTGGGGTTATTTTTGGTTGCTGCTTAGTGGCTAGAAAGTAAGAGTAAAAAATCCCTAATCAAACTGAAAATTACCAGGAGTTTCTTCTTCCATTTCTGAAATTCCTCCGCCAATCCATCCAGCCACTGTCTTTAGTTCTACAGAATTTTCTGGGGCACTTAGATGATCCCAGGTTAGTAACTTTCCTATAAAGAAACATTGATAGATATTCATTTTAAAATGCATAAACAAAGGATGCTGCTTGAAATATGAAACCTCTTATGCCCCCCCCTCCCACCCCCACTTGGGCATATATATCATAGGGTGATAAATCTAGATATCAAATTTCATTTCAGTGTGTGCAATCTCTACAAAGAAATGAACAGAAATAACATATTATTGGGATATATCTAAGCCAAAGGATCAATAACTGTGTCCAAAATTGCCCGATCATACCTAAATAATTGTGGTGCTGCCTCTTTAAAAATAGTCATTGATAAAAACATATACCTGTGTATCAGTCTTTGTCGAAATCGGCAAGAGTATTTGCTGATAAAATAATTGCACACAAATCATTCCCCATAACTATCATATCAAAATACACTTTGAATATGTTCTTCATTACCTTTACCAACTGAATAGGCTTTCCACATCCTGAGTCCACTTTCTGTAAATTGGAAGTTGTACATCTGCGAGATACATGGTATGGTGCTTTTTCTGGGTGTTGCATCCAAAATGTTTACAGATGTGACAACTTTGACTCTAAGGTCATCTTTATTTTCCTTGTCTACAGCCTAAAAGACATGAGTTAACAAGATTATTATAACTTATCACAAAAACTGCATATTGTCATCTATTCTGATGACCGGCCTTTTTAACAAAAACCTCTGGGGCCACATTGCCCAACAGACAGACAGACCACTCAATCACAAAAACTCACCTAACCAGAGTTTATTAACAAATGCAAGAATTAAAAATACAAAATATTGACACATTTTGAAGTCAAATTTAAGAAAATATAGCTGTGCGAAACAAATAATAATAACCTGTTTCATGTGCTGTGCTGTTGTGACATCATTGCCCTCATTGACATGGCGTTTGATGATGGATTTGATGTGAGAAGCACGTCTATCACATGGCCCTGTAAAATATGACATTTTTAAAAAGTATAAACTCACTTATATAAACAAAAGATATTCAATGGTTTGTATTCTAATATGATTTATAAATTTCTATCCACAAGCCTTGGCAACTTCTTTATATATCACTATGTTTACAAAATTAACCTTATACATAACATGTATTTGTTTCATTGATTTTTATATCATCCGCATGATGCAGTGGTTAGAGCAACGGTGCAATGATCTGATGACTAAGAAATAGCTTGAATGTGCATCTATAATAAAACCAACAAACGAACAATATATACTTTATATATATATATATATATATATATATATATATATTTTCCATTCTGTGCCTCACAAAAGTTGTAGGACACTATACTGGAGGGAAGTTCATGTTGAAGAGTCAACAGTGTGGAGGAACTTTTGTAACATCCAGCATTGTCTGAGAAAAAATGCAACCGGGTTACATCTTTCTTAAGGGCCATTATATCCTTTGAAACATCCACAAGGATCTGTGATGTGACTGCTGCATCCTGTGCTGTTGGTTGTTCAAATATATGGATGTGCGTTATCGTAGAATAGGAGCAATGATGTTTTAGAAGTGAAACGGTTATGTGCCAGTTTATGCCCCTCTTTGCAAACCAGTCTACTTGTCCTAAAATAAAGAAATTATTTTTTTTTCAAAGAAAGATTAAAACAATGTCACATCAATGATGTTGACAACTGGAGAGACAACTGAAAAAAAACCAGACAATTAGAAAAGATTAATTGAAATATGAAAGGCTGTGAAAAGGGTAAATTAGAGCACCCATGAATCTCAAATAGATAATGAAAAATGGAGCCAAATCTGTTGACGGATAGAGCTATGCCTGAGGGAGATGATCCTTCAGTTTGAGATTTAAAATCTATAAATAATTTTAGACAGTCAAAAAAAAGTTGAATTTCTAAGCAATTACCAAAGCACCTGGCTACTATGATTAAAATCAAAATAAATATATCATCTTTAATGAATCCAAGTTCCAATCAACAAACTAAAATGTACCTTCTCTATATTTCCTTGGAAGAAATTTCATAGCCCAATCACAAGTGATGACAGCATCAACATTTGTCATGTTGTCAACAATCACGGATCTAGCCTCCTCCTGGTTTCTTGAACGAATCACATGGCTTTTCCAGTTCCGTATTGCCGATATCGACTCTTCTACCTAAAGAAGAAGAAAGAAAATTATAAGATTTGTTAGTGAAACATTTACAAAACCCTTATTCAAAATAAATCAGATACAAATTCAATTAAAAGGTATACCAATAAACCTCAAAATGTCAACTGATAAATCTATCAGGAAGTTTAAAATGGATTAGTTTCAAGGGAGGAACAAAGCATGTAGAATATATTTAAAGTACATATATATATGGAAACTTGGTAAGGCATTACAGTGTACAAAACAGCTTCCTTGTTTCTCCATTCATGTATCTCCGCCTTGCTCTTGATGAAGTTTAAAGTGGTATTCATGTTTACACACTCTTGGCATGATGAGTCATGGTTATGATCACATAAAGTTTTGAAGTTGGAATCTGTTGAACTCAGAGCATATGACAGGCAATGATCAGCAACTGGGTTTTCCCTTGTGACATGTACCTACAACACATTGAACAAATTATATTGATTGCTAAATGAAAGAAAAACTAAACTGAATTGGAAATACAAATGTTGAATACATACATGTACATGTATATTCATATATATTGTCACTGTGTTTGGCAAACACTGGATCCAAAATCAAGTTTGTATATATTTTTGCAATTAGAATTGAATTCTAAATAATTACTTTTGTGATTACCTTTAGCTCAGATTTAAGGTATCGCTTTGCATTTTGCAGATTTTCTTGCACAGAGTTGGATTCCATGCTTGTCAATCCAAGGTCTTGGACTACCGACTCTAGGTCTTTAAAAGCTCTACAACCCTCCATAACATAGTTGTCAAGACCTTCAATGCTTTGCCTGACCAATGCAGAGCAGTCATCTAGGAGTTTGTACAATGTGCTTGAACCTGTTTTGAATAAAATTAGAAAAGTTTAATCAAAATGTAAAACCAGAACTAATTCAACCCTTAGACTACTGCAATAATTTTCATTGCATTTTAGTGCAGTGCTGAATAAAACAATGTTACACAATTTATGAAAAAAAAAATATAAGTTATATAAATCCCCTTGAGGTAGAAAACACCAAAACTACAGAGAAAATATGTTCTATAATCTACCTTTGAAAATATATCCTCTGTTATGTAAGGTGTTTTAAAAGCCTTATGGAAACAGACAGCAGATGTATAATGCCTTCTCAGTCTTCAATAGTGGAAATGGGCAAAAAAAACTTTAAAATTTTTATATATACCTAATGGCTTTATGTTCTCTTCATTGCATACTGCTGTGTATTGGGCTATTATCCTTGATGGCGCAAGACTTCTTATCACACTTGGTATCTTGATTATTTCTCCACATGGTAGTTTCAATGTCTTCTCTCCAAAAGGCTGATCTTTTATAATATGACTGGAGAGTATGAAATCAATGAAGTGATCCAGCTGACTAACATCAAACTTTTCTCTGACTTGTTTTCTCTTGGACACAGGCTCTCCAATACCAAACTGGTTGCAATGCTGTTTAGCAGCCTTAAATTTGTACTGAGTCACGTCAGGAACAAGCTAAAATTTAAATAGAATATTAAGTTTATGTGAAATAAGGAGTGAAAATATATAAGTCTATAATAGGGCTGGGACGATACAGTGTATCGGTGCATTGCGATATTTTTTCTACGGATCGATACACCCACACAAATATCAAAACTTTCATTTTTTTTTTATACTTTTCAGAATGACAAAAATATATTATGGTTACAACCAAGAGTGAAAGTAATTTCTCAGCTCCAGTGAACTAAAATAAAGAAATGTTCATAGATTTTGATTTAAATGCAATTTCAAATCAACAATGTATGAATTCTAACAACTGATGTGATTCAAACATAACAGCCATGACAATGAAGATCTTTACATGGACTAAATTCTTACATACTTTCTTCACTTCTTCGAAGCTGTGTTGGTCAGATATGATTGACAGAATTTGCCTCTGTAGGTGCCATGTTTCTGCTCGTTTATATATCTCCACAAGAGTATTGAAGGTTGGCGTATCCTGATCTTTATTCTGCTGTTCTTGAAATATAGCGGATTTAATAAATTCAGCTTCTCCAGGACAAATGGTGTTGCATATCAAATCAAAGCACTGAGCAGCTTTCGATATGTATCGATGTTGGGTTCTTCTGCTGGCTTCAGTTATCTGCCCTTGTAACTTTTTAACGGGGCTTAATCCTGCAATAACAATGAATGTACCATGTATGATCATGGAGCTTATGGCTCGGTCTTTATTCTTATTAAGTAATGTTACGACCTTTACTGTTGACCTCTGACCCTGATGAACATCTTACCTACTTGAGAGTTATAAGCAATGTTATGATAAGTGTCGCTACAGCTAAGTCTCAAGATGACCTTGACCTTTGACCTCTGACCCTGAAAAACAATAGGGTTCTTCCTCTCATGATGGTGATCAAGTATACCAAGTTGTATGATTCTAGAGATTACCGTTTGGTCTCTATCCTGCCTGCAAGGCCCGGACAGACAGACAGACAGACGGACGACGCTACACCATAATACGTCCCATCTAAAGACGGGCATATAAAAAGGGTGACTACTGGACAGACACACAAACGCCAGACAAAGTGATCCCTATATGTCGCTATGGTTTGCAGGCGACACAAAAATGAAATAGATAGAATAAAGGAAACATGATATAAAAAGATCTTTGGAAAGTTGCAATATATAAATTTATACCTGACAAACTAAGCAACGTGTTCAAAGCTTCTCGGGGAGCATCAAGACTGCGATTATCATCCCAGCAGGAAACTGAGGAAGATTGACTAAGACTATTTTCCTGACTGCTCTCTGTGAAGTCTGTCCAGGCGATTTCTGCAGCTGGCAGCGCTGCCTACAAATGTAATCGCAATTATCATTTCAAAGAAATCGATACATGAAATCATGAAAAGGTGTTACTGATCCCTTAGTCTTACATATGATGTATTGACGTACCCTGTATAACTTTGAATAAAATTCATAAAACTTAATCAGATAAACAGAATATCTGATTAACATAATGCCCTATTCACCAAATTAGTAGTCTTTATATCCTGCTCATGATTCTATTTGAAGACTTCATATAAGGTGTAATATTACTGTAATTATCTACATTATTGATAAGATTGAAGCATAAGTTTTACAAGTACTTTCTGTTTAAACTGATTTATTGTCATTAACAAGGTCAATCTTTTAGTTCACAAAATAAAATATGTGGTCAAAAGATGTAAATTTGTTAGGATTGAGACTAACTGTCAATGTATATTAGTGCTATTCTAATATCAATATAACAGGATTTTGAAATTTTGCATAACAGAATATCAGAAAGAAAAATAAAGGACAAATAGAAAAAGCTAGGGTTTGGTGCAGCAATATCATATCAGGATATCCGAAATATCAGATTATGAGATATCTGATTTAATGGGACCCACTGTATAATAACAAACAGACAAATATACTGTTACAGTAGTAGATGTTGTTTTATCTTACCTTTCTCGTACGTTTTAATGGAACCGGGTTACAATCTTCGAATGAGTCTTCAATGCTAAACTGAAAATAGGATGTTGGTTGAAAGCATATCTTCTTGTATTGTATGTAATATACCTTACATCTACGTGTAAAATAAGAGAGAAGTACACATTTCCTGGCAAAAAAAAACTAAAAATTTAATGTAATCAAACATTTTCTCACTTTACAAATATTATACAATATTTACCAGCTGCTCAGACTCATTTTCATTGAAAATTTCAGCCTCCAATAATTCTTTTCTGCAATTTCTGCATATACCTGCAATTGTTTTAAAATTATACTAAGTAAGTTGTATTAACATATGATTGCGCCCATGAGAAAAGGGTCCTTATGGCATTTTTGCTAAAACAGAGAAATAACGTCATAAAGATGTGACGTTGCAGACTGACGGTGAACTTCGACGCAGATTTTTTTTTAACCACGTGTTTTGACGTTTGACATGTTTGACGCATCCATAGTTTTTCTCGCTGTTTCCAACATGTGGAATTTATTTTCATTTATAAATTAATTCAATCAATATCTGAATCTCCTAATCCACTGATTTTAATAGATATAATTAAATAAAAACATTTAGAACTGGTTTCTTAACAATCATTATTTAATATGTCTCTAAAATACCAATAGTTTCCCTACATCACATACGTAAATTTATGTATAGAAGCTGTAGACAAGGTGTTTTCTGATAGGATAATGAACCTTTATACTCTAGATAAATTTAATTTACATATTTATAGGCCTACTATTTTTAGAATATATCTTAGACAGGGTATAACGTAAAAAATTATTGCAAAGGAAAATTGTCTTCGTATACTTCTGTGAGATCCGCTCCAGCACTCTCACCGCGATCGCGATCGCGTCAATCACATGTAAACATTGATTCATCGGTGCATACTGCTTAAACTGTTGTTAAATTGTTTGTACAAATGTTGAAACTAAACATATATCTTCCACGTTTTTTACAAATCTAGCAAAAATGTGTAAGAACGATAGTCAAGCTTATTAGTATTTTCTATAAATAAAAATAGGAGAGATAACTCTGATGTCAACAATCGATGTAACAGGGGTACCAGAGAGGGACATTCATTTTGATTGCGTACTTTTTCACATTTCAGCTGCATGTAATTTATGTTCGCATGAATTTGCTCCCGGATTGTAAAAGAGATGTTTTATGACCAAATAAAAACACTTTTAACCGTCAGCATAATTATGAATTTTTAAATAAAAAAAATATTGTTGTACTTTGGGAATAAGGTTAATGTAGAAAAAAGGATAAACAAAGAAAAAAAAGGAAAACTGCAAAATTGAACAGACTTTATTTTTTTTTTCAAATTTCTTATCTATAGCTTTTTTTTGCATGAAATAATTTCATGACGAATTTCATTTTTGAAAAAATAATAAACATGTAAAGTGTCTACCTTATAATCACGATTAAATAGATTAAACTTTAAAGTTGTTGTTTTGTCTTATATTCTTGTTGCACAAAGACACTTCAATTTAGAGAAATTAAAACAAGCAAAAACATCCGAATGGAAAAAATATGTCCTTAATGTTCTAACTTAAATAGAGCTGGTCAAGTAAATCTGATGAGAGAGAGAGGGGATGGAGGGTAGATAAAGATATTTATATTGAATCTATTTATCTAATATTGAAAAATGTGAAACTCTATTAAAAAAGATGAGTTTTCAAAACAAATGAAATAATAAATAAAAGAAAATATCATTTTTGTTCTCTAAACTATATATACATGTATAGCTATTTATTTTCAAGGTCTCCAAATTTAATATACTAGTACATGTAACTCTTTGGTACTTACGTGTTGTTGGTTTTTTTTTCGGAATTCAAATGTTTGAAGCATTATCTGCAAATTAATTCCTTAAGCCATGACGAACTTTGTCTTTCATAAAAGCTCGATCAGCATTGAATGTCTCTTAACAGATCAATTATCATGCTAAAAACTCAATCATCACTGAACTTATAATCTCATTGCAGTTATCAGTGTGGAATAATATATTGTTTAACCTCCATCAAATTATGGATAAATATTATTCAATATGCTCAAATATGATTTTATTTGTTTTGGTATATAAAAAAATCCTTGTAAGTTCAGGGTCGGGGTTTTATTTCTACATGTAAATGCTTAACAGAAAATAAAATTCAATGCTGAAAATACAGAGGCCAACTTTTTTTAATATCAACTACTTTCAGTACCAATTTTTATACTACGTTTTCCGTACATCACTAATAGTGGGGGGGGGGGCAAACTTTCAATTATCAATTCCTATAGTATTAGTAAGGTTGGGGAAAAAATGAAGGGCCAGGCCCCCCTACCCCCCTGTTGCTACGTCCCTGGGCACGGGACCAGAATCGAATTCATACTCTTTAAAACTCACTTTATAGAATAAAATTAGAAAACAACATTAGAATGAAGGGGATTTTTTTTAATTAAGTCATATATAATATGATGATTTTCTAAGATGTTTACATCCCTACAAAAATCTGACATTTCAAAGCTCAGCCAGTTCACAGACAATTGTCAGGAAACATATTATACAAAACAGTCATATTCAACTGACTGTATATTTAGGCATAAACAATTACATGTTATTAATCTTTAACTCACCCCTACCCAAACAAAAGATATACATATACACCGTAAATGTCATCTTTAATTTAATTCTATGGGTGTGCTTCTAAAACCATCCATTTTATAAAATAAAACCAGGTTTTTTAATTCTAGGGTATCATTATATACACGATTAACAATACTGAATTCATAGCAATTCAGTTCCAGGCTCATAGTGTTTATGATCGCTGTGCGATTTTGAAAATGGCAATGCTCAGAATTAAAGGTACAAATATAAAATGAAGAAAAACAGGCAGTATTATTTCAAACCTAAATAAAAAAGTGAATCTGCAAGTTGTAGGGTTAATGGTTATGGGTGCACCTAAAACTAAAAAAAATATTTTATATAATAATATATATCGTGTTCACAAGAACTGTAAGTTTCTGCCATTTAGATTTTTAACCCCCCCCCCCCCTTCTCACCAACATACACATAAAACTACAAATGTTAATCCTGGGTTTATCTATTGTGTAAATGATTGCGGATTTTAACTCATTCATTTGTTTGTAAAATTTCCACCTTTTGATTGGTTAATATTAAAACATTTTTACTGCTAGACTAAAAAATATTTCGTGTATCCTTTATATTTTCAAAAAGCAGTGTCATTATTGACTCAATGCAGACAGACAACCTTATAGATGCAGTGATTCAACCGAATTTCCTTTTTATTAACTGTCTTTTGTGTATCGTAATTACGTGTTACATGTACCACACTTCACAATTTTTCTGTCTTTATATAAAGTTTAGAAAGAAAGAACAATCAAATAATTTTTCACTTCGCAGTTACTGCAGCAATTAGGTAGCGTAATGTTGTTCCAGATATAATTTTTAAAAAAAATCAATTTTTACATATTTGGTAACTAAAGATATATCGTTTTGCTGAAATCTTGACCTATCGAGAGCAATGTTTAAATTAAAATAATTTTCAAATGAATTCTACAGGCTTATCAAATGACTCTTGCATGGATTACCAGTATATATTTTGTATGGGAAAATAATTGTTTCAAAAAAAAAAAATAAAATGAATGGATGTTGCCCGCTGTTCAGGTCTCCCCCTGGTGTCATAGAAAAGTGAAATGTAAAACAAACACTCACTCATAATACTATACACCACTGATGAATCCATAATATATATAACTATTAAATAATTATTAATTAAAAGAGACAATGAGATAAAAATAATGTGCATGGGGAAAAAACTAAATATTATACAACTATTAATCACGGTAGTAAAATTACAGAAGAAAATCATTTAACGTTCACTCTGAAAACGTTTGACGTTGTTGAAAATCATTACGTCATTATTAACCTGTTAAAGTATATTTGATAAAAATGAAGAAAAAACCTATTTAGAGTAGACGTAGGACCATAAAAATTCATATTTGACAACTTCTAACCTTACTCTATCAGAATCCTTGAAAAACTCAAAATGCATAAAAATTGCCATAAGGACCCTTTTCACATGGGCGCAATCATATATCAGCTGACTTAATAATAATAACAAAAATAATAACCTTTATTTATCCAGGATAACTCAATTAGTTTAAAACTGGTTTCCATTGCCATTGCATAAATATAATAAATTATAAAAGTCTACATATAACATAATATTACTAAGGAGACAATGATCACTTCCTACAAATCAAATCTGACCAAATGCAAATTACTCATTCAATGAGTGTACACTGCCAGTGAGTGTACAAAAGTTTTTTTTTTAGCGTGTCGCACTTTAAACATATGATGATTTCAGGAACCAATCCACTCAGAGTGAGAAATAAGATAGAAGGGTAGAAGGACATGTAGCAAACTATTATCTGTAATTAATAAGGTGTTTAAACTAGAACAAACAAAATAATAAACACGTGTTTACAATCGAAAACAAATCCTAATCTATTGATATGCTTGTCGATAAACACACTCTATTACAAAAAATGTTTCATTCAGTACATATATTAATTATGATTTAAAATAAAATTACTCTGATGTATATAGTATCTATAATAGATCTAATGTGATCATCAAAATGTGTATATTCTCCTTATTTCAGCAATGAAACATTAATTTCATTGTAGTGAGCTACCTATAGATTGAATATTGTTTTTGTACTTATTGTATTCAAATCAGATAAAACATAACCCACTCACCTGTTCCAACTGCCAACACAACTCCAAAATTCTCATGTATAGTGTATACATTTGGAAGTGTCAGTGTTCTGTCAGATTTTCTTCTTATGCCCTTATGAGTGTTAAAAATGAAAGGGATTTCACAGAAGTTCCGTCGTTTTCTTCTACTGTTTGTTTCCAAAACATGGACAGAATGGTTTGCACAGATAGAGAAATTTCGTTGAGAAGGGAGCAATCCGAATTCAGTACAAATAATTACGCTTTCGTCGTTTACTTTCTCCGATAAACGCTCAGTTTGGTCGGAACACTTGATATGTGCATCTTTTTCACGAAAATCGCAAGCCATTACCAAAACCTAACTAGAACAATATAAAAAAAACTCCAACGACTCAGCCCAACACCGGCATCTTTCGCAGACGTATCTGACGTCTGACGTTCAATGTTTTTGTTTACATGTCGCCTTTTTGCGGTATTGGTTAAGTCGCGCCATATATAGGTTCAGTGTTACCTTCAAAAAGTCGAAATATCGCAAATTTGTTTTAATTATTAATCAAAAAGTGTATGATAATGTATATATTTATTTATTCATTTAAATATATATTCATATTCATTGATTGATACTGATTGATCGAAATGGTTACGATCGATATACTTTAATAATTGACTTTTCTACCTCCATTTTGAAGAGGTAATCAAATGGGGAATCCCCTTTTACAAAAATAACGTGCAGATTTCGCTGTATTCAACATGAGATAGAATGCCGATTTCCAATAGCCCCAAAAATGTTTTAATGGTCTTGAAAACTACACAATGCAGGGATTCTGTCCGATATCAGGAATTTTACTGGGATGGCTGCGTTTTCTTGTATTTTAAGCGGGTATTCTGGTTGAAAAAAGTCATTTTTTGTATAAAAATCGATACCGTGTTACCCTTTAGAAGTGCAAAAAAAATCAAATACGTATTATTTATATTAGATACATAGTTTTTCTTAGTTTAAAGTTTAAAAAAGTCAAGAGATATAAACCTCCTGAAAAATAAATCGCCTGTAAGTGAAAATTCACATAATGTCAAAAAATAGAGAATTGAACCTCCGTTACCATGGTAACGAGGCACCAGATGCATGACCTTCTACAGACTTTTTTTCATAATTTGCCACTCTGAACACTTCTGGAAAGTTTCAACAAGATTGACAACTTTGCGTGCCCATGTATGGTTGGTGGTTACAAAGAATTGGTATTAACTGTTTTCGCCTTCAACCTCCCTTTTGAAAAATACTTCAACCCCCCCCCCCCTTTGAAAAATTTCTGGATCCGCGCCTGCACTACTAAATTGTGTAAAAACTATCGGATAAGGCGCTCTTTTTTTATTTAAAGAGTGTTTTGGTAGTTAAATCATTTTTTGATATGAAAAAAAAAACCAGGTATGGCCGGTATTGACTTGTCAGAAGAATTTATCAATATGTTACACCTAACAACTCTGGTGTACTCCCGGTTTCTATGAAAATTTCCAAACTCGGAGAAAAAAAAACACCAGTTGTCATCAATGCCGAGGCAGACTCCATCATTAGCCTTTAAAACAATTGAACACCATTTGACCAAGCACCTTCGAAATTTAAAGACAATTTTAAACAACAGCTAGTCAAAGGCATATTTAAAGCCCCTAAATCCCTTGAGATTAGAGAATGTTTCAGGGGTACAAAGTGTCAAGAGATAATTATTTTTTAGTTTTTTTTATTTTTTAGTTGAGGTAAACATCTAACCTGAACTAGTGCCATATCTATCACCAATACCAGCGTGAGTCGTATATTGATATTGATTGAATTGAACTGTTCTTTTATTAAACAAAGATTTTATTGCCAAATTGCTATTTATATTGAATTAAATGGTTCCAAAATGTAGGCGGGAATCGAGAGTTAGTGTGCGTATTTCTTGTAATGTTCAAATGTGAAGAATTCATTTGATTTTAAGAATGAAGCCCTGTGTGGCAGATAAAGTTGAAACAATGTCAGGAAGTAATCGTTTTGTTGCTTAAATCGATTGAATCTAGGATAGCGGATAACTGCTTGATTGCCTTCATTTCTTTTATGTACCCTAGTCCATTTTGCTGTTCATAACACAATAATTATGCACCTCTTTTTGAAGAGGTTGGGGGTCTAGAGACTGCATGGAAAGAGTAATAGGAGTAAAACTCTGCCAAACATTGTTCCTCAAAGGTTTGTGCAAAAGGTCGTGCGTAGTATTTCACAATGAAGAATGACATCCACCTTTTTTTCTTTTGTGATTTTAGAGTGTTTGAAGGAAGATTCTTTTTAATTGCATTGCTTCCTGTGGGAATGAATACAACTTCTCTGGATGTAAACCTGAGAAAAATGTTTCATTGCAGAGACAGCATCTGTATTGCCCTCCCTTGGTTCTTTTTGTGCATTTGCTGTAAGTTCACTGACTTCGGCCTCTGCTTTGCTAATATATGATAATAGATAGGCCACACATGAGTAAGGGTCCATAACGTATTGAATGTCCATGTATGCATTCCATGCTCGAAGTAAGGTTTGATTATTATTGTTCACCCAGCCAACATATTTCTTTTTTAATATATCGTGTTTTTCCTTGTAATTGCAGTCAAGCTTTCTTAAAGTTTGGAATAGGCGATATTACAAGCATGCAGAATGTCTTCAAATGTTGCGTCAGTTTCCATCGAATTGATTTTATTCAATACATTTTTAACAATTTGTTTCGGAGATTTCTCGGTTTGTTTGCATAGCTGTTCAACTTCCTGAAGTGTTGGTCTGTTTGTGTTTGTAGATTGATTCATTTCCACCTCCTTCTTTTCATTGTCATCTTCTGTGACTTTTATAAGTGTCATGTACTAGAGGCCTTGGGAAATTGAATCGACATGTTGTTGAGTTTTTCTTGCAGGACTTAGTGTGTGATTTACTATGAACCTGTATAGCATTTACAATATCATGTAGTTCGGAATCTATTATCTCATTTGGCATGGAACATGATATATATTTATCAACAAAACTACAAATTTCTTCCTCCGTGTTTTCGTTTAACTTTGGCGCATTTCTGACCCAAAATAAACAATGGATATGCGGAGAACCGCGTTGCTGAAACTTTGTGCGATAGAAGAAATCCACTACGTCTCCGACTGGTTTTGATGGAGACATAATTAAATCTGTGAAAAGTCTGCACACAGTTGTTAAATAATCGGACATACATCACTTGATTTTCTTTTATAAGGCGGCATTTTTCTGTCCATTCAATGTCTTTAGATGACCTTGGGTCTTCAGTATCTTGTAGTGCCTTAATTGTTTCATCCCACCTTGTTTCACCAGCGGAAAACGTTGTAAACCATGTCGATATTCTTAATTGTCTAATCATGGCGTACAGATCCTTCATTGTTCTTTGCCAATATGGAGGTGAACCCCGTACAGGTTGTAAAAAACGAAAACCAGCATCTGATTTCAGAATTTTCTGTAAATCACAATCATTATTAAGCATTGACGCCGTTACTTTTCCTCCATCAGCAGTGTTTTCTTTTCATTTGCGCAAAGCTATTGGTATGTTTGATCGAATATTAGACATTTCAGTCATAAATTGAGCAAAGAAGATGAACTGGGTATCTCTTGCGGATCTCCTGTCAGCGCAAAATAAGCGGGCATTAAAGTATTTTGTAGGGGTCAGTTTAATGGGTCGATCTTCAAAGAATCCAAATTTGCCATCTGGATAAAGGTTTGGAAAAGCCACTGCATCCGCCCTTTTCTCTTGGAAGATACTTTGTGGTGTTTGATTTTCACCAGGCGCAATACAAAATACTTTGTTCTCTGTGTCTAGATACTCCTGTCCAAAATCAACTGGCTGCGAACACGTTTCTACTGGTAGTGCTTGCATTGTAAAGTTCTCCATTTCTGTAATTATCAGTGTCCTCGGACTTTTCAACAGCATATTTATATACGGTACATTCTGATCATGTATTTTTATGTTATCATGTATAACTATTATATAGGGGCTTTCCAAAAGGCTAAGCGGTATAAAGAAGTATATGACATTCAATTTCATCACGTTCTTTGCCGAGAAGGTAAATTCTGTGTACACGGAAGAGGATGGCTCAGGAGGGAGAGAAAATTTAGCAGCGAGCTCAAGCTTGAAGGTTAGCAAAGTAATTATTGTAACATATCTTAAGAATACTACAAATGTAGCATATTAGTAAAAAATCAACGGTAAACTAATAATATTAGTACGCATGCACGTGTGCTGCAATCTGAGTGGCTGAAACATTATATTTCTATAACTTTATTAGTACTCAACAAAACAGGATAAAATTCAGAACATGAATAGGTATAATTGATTCCTAAATTATGCTACTATACGATTTGAATGTCAGGACATGCTTGCATGCACGTGCATGCGCTAATACGCAAAAAGAACAATATACTTGAAAAATAGTTGCATTCATATTTTAATGATTTTTAGCTCACCTGAGCCGAAGGCTCAAGTGAGCTTTTCTGATCACATTGTGTCCGTCGTCCGTCCGTCTGTCCGTCCGTCCGTAAACTTTTCACATTTTCGACTTCTTCTCAAGAACCACTGGGCCAATTTTGACCAAACTTGGTACAAAGCATCCTTGGGTGAAGGGGAATTTAAATTGTTAAAATGAAGGGACATATCCCCTCACAAGGGGAGATAATCAAGAAAAGACAAAAATAGGGTGGGGTCATTCAAAAATCTTCTTCTCAAGAACCACTGGGCCAGAAAAGCTGAAACTTATGTGGAAGCATCCTGGGGTAGTGTAGATTCTAAATTGTTCAAATCATGACCCCTGGGGATTGGGCGGGGACACAATGGGGAATTAAAGTTTTACATAGAAATATATAGGAAAAAGCTTTGAAAATCGTCTTAATAACAACTGGGCCAGAAAAGCTGAAACTTATATATGGAAGCATCCTGGGGTAGTGTAGATTTCAAATTGTCTACATTATGATCAGTGGGGTAGGGTGGGGTCACAATATGTATTACAAGGGGTAAATCTAGTAAAGTACAGAATGGCCAAAGCTTCTCAGGTGAGCGATGTGGCCCATGGGCCTCTTGTTTTTAATTCTCACGATAGAAAGTTATGTTAATGGTTTCGGCAATATTTTATGTTCATCTTGCAAGTGAATGCACGTGTGTGCGCGTGCAATGCATTAAATGGATTCTCATTATTTACAGCACTATCACAAAATCGACACTTTTTACAGCGCACAGCATAACTCAACAATTTTCCAGTATTTACCCCAATCATACTTCTATGACCTGTAACTAAAGAACACTATGTATAACTACATGTACATACAGTTAAACATGCATAATATCAATATTGAGGTAAAGGTTGCAACAAAATAAATATTCTAAATACACACCAGATTATCTAGCATAGTTCCTTCCACTTCTTCTGTTTTGCCAGCCAGCATCAAGGATACATCCTGGTCATCTTCACTTTGACAAATGCAAATGAACAAACATAACTTTCTGTCAAATGAAGCGGAAAAGGAAATGTATGTATCTTTAAGTTTAATTTGATGCATTACAAAGAATAAATATCATGTAATAAACGTAAATTATGCTATAATTCTGCATGTTCTTACCTTTGTACCAAAACACTATTAACATAAATTTTCTTCACTTTATACTTTCAGCTGCAACTGCATCACTACATGTCACAGAAGCAAGTGCTTCAAATGCAGATGCTGCTTCTTGTTCCCTTTTATTTAGGGTGGTTGGGGATATGTTAGGGAGGTTCAAGGCAGCCGGTAAATTGTTTACGAGACTCTCACCAATACCACAGGGTATCAACATTCAGAAATTGAACTTATTATTATGCAGAAAACTATTTCTGCTTATAGAACGGACCTTTTAAAAAAAATCAAATTAGAAAAACAACAAAAAGACTGTGCCCAACGTTCTGGTAACCAAGTTTAACCCATGTATAAAAAGGGTTAAGCGACTTATGAAATATTAGGATTGCATACTAGATGATGATGTTTGCAAAGAATTATGCACAACAACCTCTATGGTGGCATACAGCAAACATAAGAATATAGGATATCTAAATTAAAATCAAATGAGGTTCAGAGAATTAGATTGATTTATGCATAAGGTGAACCCCTGATGATGGCAGCCCTCATCATATATATGTAATGACATGTGCTATTAATAGTGCCGAAACACTCTTAATTTCGAAATATGAACAACTGACCAAATGCTTCATTAAGAGTGTCGGGTTGTTGTAAGTTTAATACATGTCGGGATGTGTAGGTGCCGTCTTTTTGTTTTTGTTTCTTTTTGCACCTGTTTTGGCAAAACAAAAAGTATTCTTAAATGTCTTTATTTCACAGCAAGTGATCTTTAATGGCAACTTCAGTATGACCATGAAATGATTTTCTTTACCGAGTTCACACTTCACTCGTTCTGCCTTTTACTGAGGTCTTACTGTTAATACCAATTTTCAAAACATACACTAGTTTGCTACATATTTTATCAAGCACACTTTGATTTTTTGTAATGCATATTTATTGTTGGTACCACATTAAATCACGGAATTGCAATGCTGGGAAAGTTCAAATTGGTAGTTTCATGTCCTAGCAAAATAAAAAAATAACCAAACATATTTACAAAAACCCTAACAAGTCGTAGAAAATAAAGTTGGGATATCTGTAAAAATGAAACAACATACTTTTTTCATTTTTTAAAATTATAAATATAACAAACTTAACAATATTCTTTCAAGTTTCTTTGTGTGAAATTTTTCATACATTCTTAATATTTACATTTGATTAAAATTATAGAAAGTTTCTCTGTATGAAGCTTTTATGTATTCTTATTTATTACAACATAAGAAAAGCATTTCATGCACTTTGTTTCTTCATAACTTACCACATCCGCCACACTGAGTAACATTCGTTCTCTTTGAACTCAGCATCAGCAGCTTCATGGATAGTCTTGTAAGAATGCGTCTTGTATCATGATGTATATCAATCCTACTTGATCTCAGTTTAAATGTACAGTCTAATGCAATGCACTCACAACGTGAGTCACATTGATAATAATTGAACGTTTTCTCAGAACAGCATGTCAAAAAAGAACTGCATTGTTGAAAATTACAGCGATTGATACACCAATTTAACACAGTGCTTGTATTTAAAAAAAATAGATAAAAAATATCTTATGCTTCCTATACAAATATATATAATTTATGTATATTTAAGGCAAATTGCAATAAGACTTTTTTTTTCTTTTTATTTTTTTTATCAATCCTTTTGTACAAGACAATCCCATTAACAATTATCTCATAATTCTTACATAAGGTCAACCTTGGTAAATTTTAGATTACGATAAAAGGGGTAGTCCAGTTATGACGGTCTTGGGGATGTCCTGATTTTATACCGAAACGTGAAAGATTTAAGTGACAGTGACCTGATAGTTTGTTGATAGTAATTTAATGTGTAGCAGGTTTAGGGGTGATTGTCCTCTGTCACAAGGGATATTTCTATTTATTTCTCACTGATTCCTTAAATCTCACCTTGCCCTGATTATAATTGTTCTATTTTACAATACGGAGTACGATAGAGGTGGGAAAAAAGATGTACACTTGTACATGGGTATCAATGAATGAAAGAAAGAAGAATTGACAAATAGGGCATTTAGAGTTGACAGAAAATATATATCGTCCAACTCATTCACTTTATTACTAAGGATAATGCAAAATGTAGTTAGAGCTGATGTATTTTCATTATTTCGGTACATATAGTGTTGGTAAAAATCACTTTTTCTCACAATAAAAGTTTACAAATCACAATTATAGTTACTTGTAGTTGTTTTTAACAAGCTGGACAGTATGAAACTGCTTTAAAGATCTCACACGAAGATTAAAAGGACAAATTTAAGAGACAAAAAGCGGAGCTGAAAAAAAAAACACTTACGTTCGGCTCATCACGTGACCGGAACCCCTTGATAACTTAAGTTAGCATTTTGTTAATTTATAATAAGGTAAAAACAAATGGCAATATCAAGCGAAATTCAGTCATGATTCCACGAATGAAATTTCAAAAAGTTATTCTGGACCTGACGTTTCCTTTAAAGTTTAACCTCATTTGATTAGGGCACATTATCTATAATGTCATGCCAACCTCAAGGTACACGGAATAGTAGGTTTCATGTAGCAAGTGTTGAAGCAAGGATTTAGTTAAGTTCCCTTTCCAAGTCAAGTCTAGGGACATAAATAACGCTGTTTGTTCTTCAGCTATCTGTGTTTTTCCCCATGAGGTTAGCTTTTACGAATATTTTACAGAATGAGTTAATTCTTTAATTCACAAACATGTAATGTCACTCGGACATAAAACTATTCGTTTATACATACCCGGCTTTAATTGCAGTCTACTGGTCAGACATCAGAAGAGCTTATACAATGGTAAGGTGTTCGTCATCTGCCTGTCACAATGAACGAAATCGAACAGTATTCCAGGCGGAACTGTTTCAAAAAAAACAGGCCCTCAGGATCATGAAACAGACTTGGACTTGAGTCAACTTTTCAATCGCCTGTAAAATGTTTATTAATTATTGAATTAAATTCAAACCTTGCATATTACAGTACTTTTGTGAATCAATACTGAAACATATTTTGATTTTGATCCATTTGACTTCCACGACATTAAAAATAAGATGGAGATTTTGACTTTAGATTTAGATGCTTCATGATCCTGGGGCCTGGAATTCCAGAATCGGGGGAGCCCGATAGCCTAACTATCGGACTGGATCGAGTGTGTAGGCTCGAACGATTGTAAAATATTCCTGAATGAAGCACTTACGAAAAGACGTGTTAGTTCATTGTGAAAAACTGGACGACTCGTCTAAAACAATACTATCAACAGTACATGGTCCTACCGGTGTAGGTTGGTTTCGCTCTGATTAAATATGTTCGCGCCGAGTGGTTTCGCCCAATTTATCAACAGGGAAGATATGGGTAGTATACAGCATGTAATAGAGTGGCTTCCCCCCGCTTACCTGTAATTATAACTTGACTGGCTTCTAATTAATTAACCCCAAGCGTTAATGTCGTGTTATGTCGGATAATTATCCCACTTTGTATTAAAACTGTTTAGACGAGCCATCGAAAATACTCATCGCGCAAATATGTTTTTATATTTTCCCGATAACCTGCGCACTGGTAATAGACTGTAAGAACGCTATCTCAGTGAATCTGGAGAAATAGTCTATGACCACTAAGAAGTGTTTTCCATCTGATTCAAACAAGTCTGCACCAACCTTCTGCCATGGTCGACTTGGCAACGGGGTATACTTCAACGGTTCTTTCAGTTGCGATGGTCGGCGAGTTTGACAAAATTCACAAGTGCTAATAAGGTTGAAGGAAATGTACCATCAGGCCACGAAACTGAGCTCTTGCTCTGCGCAAAGAGTTTTAGGCTACGTGTGGAGGTTTCTAGGCAAAAAATCATTTTAAAGTAAACCCGTAATTGCTACACATACCGCTAAGAAAATGCTAAGACTTGTTTTCTTATATATTCTTGGTACCCAAGAAATGCAATAGCCTGTTCTCATTATGACGTCCTTGACCGGTACTACACAAGTTTATAAGAAACATCAACAAAATTGCTTCGGTGCAAGGACATACATTACTTTGTTTTACAGAAGCAAAGTATCAAGAGAAGCAAAATAATCCAAGGGTTTTAAGATATTGCTGCACAAATGTCGACACTGCAATTGTTAAGATACTATTCGTACTGTAACGTGTAACCTAGTGAAGGGTCCGTTTTCAAAGATACATGGTCTTAATAAGAATAAGTATATATGAAATTTTCCTCTAGCTCTATCTGAGCATACAATTAATACTGGGAATCAATATCATTTACAAGGATGATTATTCTTGATTTACTGGGCTACTTTTCCCTGGGTTCTATTTTTTTTTACATAATGGGGTGCAAGCCGAGGTTCTCTTTACTGAATAACCTTGAATTGGCTGGGTATCCAGCACCGTGTTCCACAACCAAGTCTTAGGAGTACTCGGTGTCACACCCTTATTCAGGATTACTGCACCTCGTATCTACCTATCCCCCTGAATAACTTTGGGCTGGCTGGGTACCTTGTGCAGTGTTCCACAACCATTTTCTAAGAGTACTCGGTGTCTCACCTTTATTCAGGATTACTGCACCTCGTATCTCCCTATCCCCTGGTTCACCTTTCACTTGTGCTTCTTCTTCGACCCTAGCCTTTTTATTTCTATGACTATTTTCACTTTATTTACAACCCATTCTTTTGACACTTCCTATTTCTGACTTCTTCACGGTTCTTTTACTGCTATCAGAAAGGTCGAGAGTGCATTTGCAGCCGTTTATATAGCAAGGGCTATACCATTCAAACAGGGGTGAACAGGCTCCTGGACTGTTCCATTAGTCCAGGTCACACAACTGTTTGAATGGTATAGGCCCATTGCCTTATTCATTACTCATTACAGTACAGTACTAATTGAAACAGGATAAAAATACAGTTCAGTCTAAGTGTAGTAAAATTTTTATTGTTTGAAAAAGAACATAGTGTTTGTGCAGCAATTTTATTACTTTTAAAAATATTCTTCCTAGTATAATACATTATTTATCTTAAATTAAATAGGATATGAATACAAAATACAGATAATCTTACAGTCCTCTGAAAATAAATTTATTATCAGGACCTATGAATAGACCACATTTTCCGACTGACTCCGGCTCACTTGCATTCTAAGGCCTGTGTGGCTTGTTAAGGCATACATCTCCAATTACTACCCAACCTAGTCTAAGCCGTAGAGCAAAAGGTGAGTTCTTTGGTCCTAGTCTCTAAGATTGAGTATGATGAGCCTCCAAAAGATCCCTTCCAATTAAAACCAAAATTTCAGGGCACGGATCGGGTTTGTAAAGGCAAGTCTTCCTCGGTGGATATGGCACATCATGTAACACTTTATATTTAGATGCCTCGGTGGTCCATCTGGACTACAATCTGTACGTAAGTTTTCGTAAAATAGTCCTACAGAAATGACAAAATATCTGAAGAGAGGTCCATGTTTGGGGTTACCCTTTAGCGATTTTATTTCGCACAGTAGGTCTGATAGCATTTATACATTCAACATGAACTGATTATAAATAGAAGTCAATGGCCTTATCAATTTGACCTATTTTTTGGCATTGTCATACATATACCCAAAGTTTCTGTATCATCAATAGCTATGATCTGTTTACGAATACATGTGTTGTTTAGTTAAACATTTTCAAACATTTACTTTAGGCATGATTTCATGCAGAACCATTCAATAAAAGTAAGTAACAGCTCTGTCTTACTGTAGATGTCAAATGTTTTCCCCTCATCTGTTCAAATTCTGGTTCAGGTTCAGGTTGGAAGCTAAAATTAAAAAGAAGTTGAAATAGATTAAAACACTTTTGGATATATCTGAACATGCATGACTTAAATTTATATATTGTATATATATATATATATAGCTCGTCTCCTCTTGATCTTAGATACATTCTCATCTTTTGAAATCAAATAGGATCTGATCAAGTGGAGTATGCACTCCGCTGGGTCAGGGGTACCAGGGGGTACTTTGACTAAAATAAATTAATGCTTTGAAATCTGCCCTTTGATAAGCAATGGTGCCTCCTTCAAAATTTGTGAATTTCATGGCTATGGATTAAAACACGAACCAAATACAATCGCTGGAAAGTTGTTACATGATACTCAGGTGACCTATAAAGCCCGTGGGCCTCCTGTTACTTACTAGTACCATATAGTCGTCTATGTTTAGAATCTATTCTGACGGTCTTGGAGTCGCCTTACTAATCTACTGTAGGATGTTTTCATCGTAATCGCGAAATTGATATCTGGGCCTAGTGTTAGTGCTTCCCTCAACATATGTGTGTAACCTCATCACGAGGCTCGTACTTGAAGTTATTCGGGGTTCACAATCTGCTTCTCAGTCTTTTAGGGTTTGACCAATATAAATTACGTCTACATCATCTACCATCTCTAATGAAAGGTGTTGTCATGTTCTAAATTTTGAGTATACCGTGTGGGAGTAAATACAAAATTTAGAACATGACAATTAGTTGGTGCTGAAGACGATGCTAAAACGCACGCTACAAAGTAAGAAATTTACTTGCTGTAAAATTCTGTGGAAAAAACTGTGACAGCCGGCTTTACATCGAGGCCATAATTTCAAGGATGTATTCGCTTTAACAAAAGAATTGACCTATAGGAGAGAACAATTTCCCGGAAAATACGAAATTTCAAAATCAGTCTTTATTTGTTGTTTTCTTCCGTATATACGTCTCAATTTTTAGCTCTACTGGTCAGAGACCAGAAGAGCTTATGCGATAGTAAGGTGTCCGTCCGTCCGTCTGTCTGTCTGTCCGTCTGTCTGTAAAAATTTTTTCAAAACGCTACTCCTCCTATAGTTTTGGTCTGATTTCAATATAACTTAGCACAAAAGTAGACTACACTAAGATACACAAAATAGTGCATCGGTTTTTGATTTCGATGAACGGTGTTGCCATGGTTACTAAAAATAGAATTTTCTTTGAAATTCCTTTAAAACGCTACTCCTCCTACAGTTTTGGTTTGATTTCAATATTACTTGGCACACATGTAGACTACACTAAGATACATAAAATAGTGCATCGGTTTTTGATTTTGATGAACGGTGTTGCCATGGTTACTCAAAATAGAATTTTCTTTGAAATTCCTTTAAAATGCTACTCCTCCTACAGTTTTGGTTTGATGTCAATATTACTCATCACACAAGTAGACTACATTAAGATACATAAAATAGTGCATCGGTTTTTGATTTCGATGAACGGTGTTGCCATGGTTACTAAAAATAAAATTTTCTTTGAAATTCCTTTAAAACGCTACTCCCCCTATAGTTTTGATTTGATTTCAATATTACTTGGCACACAAGTAGACTACACTAAGATACATACAAGAGGCCCACGGGCCTTATAGGTCACCTGAGTATCATGTAACAACTTTCCAGTGATTGTATTTGGTTCGTGTTTTAAGCCAAAAGCCATGAAATTCACAAATTTTGAAAAAAGCACCATTACTTATCAAAGGGCAGATTTCAAAGCATTAATTCATTTTATTAGTCAAAGTACCCCCCTGGCACCCCTGACCCAGCAGCCCTGAAATAATCTATTTTGAAAGAGACCCCTTTATTATAAGGCCAGCATTTTTTTTTAATGTTTAGATTTAGTTATGAACATGAGAATAAAAAAGTGCCGAAGGAGAAGGAAATAAAAATTTTTTTTTGATAAATCAATTATTAACATTTGTACATTCTTTTTTTATGCTATCCTAATAGGCTCCTTACCACTGGACACATAATGCTTACAAATAGGAAAGTAGAAGATTTAATTGCTTATTTCATCATCTGTCAGTTTGGGCCAGTTATATAAATTTTGTGATGTTGATCAAAATATATTTTAAAAAATCAATTCTTTAAAAGTCTTTCAATATATCTTCATTTTTTTTAATATGTGTTAGGTGAATGTGTAGACATTGTTCTAAAATTTACTTGATGCCTAAAATTATAATTCCTATCATAAAACAGACAGGGAGTATTGGGGAGTAGGGTCAACATTTTTTCAATTAAGTGTAAAATATTTTTCTGGCTGATACAAATGATACTACATGCCTGTATATATATTTGTATATTCTTGCCTTTTAATAGCGAGCGCAGCAAGCGACGCTCGCGAAGCGAGCTCAATAGACTAACGTGTATGAACAGAGGAAATTCGGATTGAAATCTGTACATACGTCAGCCAAATTTCTCTGTGCAACATTCCCAGAATTCCTGCACTACCCAATGTCCTTTGCGCGAATAAATCAAAAATAGTAAAAAAATTAAAGGAACATTGTTTCTTACCGAAATCTTAACGAAATGATTTTGCCTTAC
>PRKT01001127.1:64161-80898 GCA_003671525.1 Saccostrea glomerata
TTTTAGTGGTTTTGGCCCCACCCCTCAGGCCCCAGGGGGGCAGGGGTCATGAAATTCACAATAAACAAAATAAAAACAATGATAGTGGGGTCAATGTTTTCTGCGTTAGGGGGGGATGCAATTTTTGTTCCCCTTCACCCATAGATGCTTTGTTCCAAATTTGGTTGAAATTGGTTCAGTGGTTGCAGAGAAGAAGCTGAAAATGTTCAAATGTTAACGCACGACGCACGACGGACGACGGACGACGCACGACGACGGACGAAAACGGATAGCAATAGGTCACCTGAGTTTACTCAGGTGACCTAAAAATAGTACATCGGTTCTTGATTTCGGTGAACGGTGTTGCCATGGTTACTTAAATTAGAATTTTCTTTGAAATTCCTTTAAAATGCTACTCCTTCTACAGTTTTGGTCTGATTTCAATATTACATAACACACAAGTAGACTACACTAAGATACATAAAATAGTGCATTGGTGTTTGATTTCATTGAAGGGTGTTGCCATGGTTACTAAAAATAGAATTTTCTGTGAAATTCCTTAAAAATGCTACTCTTTCTACAGTTTTGGTGTGATTTCAATATTACGTAATACACAAGTAGACTAGCTACACTAAGATACATAAAATAGTGCATTTGTTTTTTATTTTGATGAACAGTTTTGCCATGGTTACTATAAATAGAATTTTCTTTGAAATTTCTTTAAAACGCTACTTCTCCTACAGTTTTGATTTGATTTTAATATTACTTGGCACACAAGTAGACTGGACTAAGATACATAAAATAGTGCATTGGATTTTAATTTCGATGAACGATGTTGCCATGGTTACTCAAAATTGAATTTTCTTTGAAATTCCTTTAAAACGCTAGTCATCCTACAGTTTTGGTCTGATGGCAATGGCTTCTTTTCTCATCCTTTCATATAAGTACAAACCAGTAGAGCTACAGTCTTGACAGAGACTTCTGGTTCTAATTTGTATTTGATACCTCAAATTTATTATGTACAATTAACAATAAACCTCCAAAGTTGACCGAAACACCATTTTGTCCATGAAAGCATGGATTTTTGCATGAATTTGGCCTTGAAGTCCTTCAGGGCAGGCCTGCCCCTAAATAAAATTGCGATATTTTTTATAGGTTATGATGTAAGAAATAAATTAAGAAAATATTTTCTTAGGGGCACCCCTGCCCTGGGGTCGAAATTCACCAAAAAACCTACCAAAAAAAAAGGAAACCTGATTTTCATCACCAGCTTTAAATTTGTCACTCATTCTTATAGTCAGACTAGCTCAGTTTATATAAGCGCTGACTTTTACACCTTGGATACTTTCTTTTTAAAGTCGGGGGTTCAAATCCACCTGGTACAACACTTTTAAACTTTTAAATTTCGCCTTTTAAAAGATCAGACTATTTAGATTTTTTTTATATGGATTTGTGTATTTTTCCCTTCAATTATCTATCCTTTATGTATGCCCATTCTTGATATATAAGAAACATTAAAAAGATATCAAATCGTAAAAATCCAATGTACAGTTGTCAGTCAAGCGAAACGAACCTCAGTATAAGCACACTTTCTTCGAGGACATGAATAAATCGCTTTGTGTTACTCAATACAGGTATTCTTGGCAGCACTGAGCTGCAAAGAATTTCAATTGTATATATTTCTTATCATTAAATCGGCTGCATACTTCAGTAAATGCACTCCCTTGGATTTCATTTAGGCCTATATAATTTGCACACTTTAATGACATATTTTTTTATGTCCAAGGATAAATGGCCTAGACATGAAGAACAGAATTTCAGATAAAGTAGACACTACCTTTACGAACCTTGAGAAGTAAAGACAACAAGCAAATTCAAAGAATTGGGGTCCCCCGCTTTCGGTGTCTTTGTGGGTGAAGATGTTATTTTTTATAACATATTGTGTGTAATATGAACATCTTATCATATGTCATTTATTTAGAAAGTAACACTGAAGTTGATTTTTTTAAAGGATGAAAACCCTAATCCTGACCGTTAAAAAGTTATGGAAAAGTAAAAATTTTTCTTAAAGTAGGTCAACTTCAAGGTCAAGATCAAAGGGTCAAAGTTGTTGATATCCCATGAAAGGTTTTCTCACAAGAATAACATATGTGAAGTATGAAAGCCCTAGCCCTTACTGTTCAAAAGTTATGGTCAAGGTTAAAGTTTTTTCATAAGTACGTAAATCTTTATGGTCAAGGTCAAAAGGTCAAAGTTGTTGATATCCAATGAAAAGACTTGCCACAAAGAATACATATGTGAAATATAAAAATCCTAGTATCTACCGTTCAAAACTTGTGACCAAAGTAAAAGTTTTTTTTAAAAAGTTGTTAAAAACTCCAATGTCAAAGTCAAAGGGTAAAAGTTGTTGGTATCCAATCAAAGGTCTTCTCAAAATAATTACATATGTGAAGTACGAAAGCCCTAGCTCTCACCATTCAAAAGTTATGGTCAAGATTAAAGTTTTTTCATAAGTACGTAAATCTCCAAGGTCAAAAGGTCAAGGTTGTTGGTATCCAATGAAATGTCTTCCCACAAGGAATACATATGTGAAAAATATAAAAGTTCTAGTATCCACTGTTTAAAAGTTGTGACCAAGGTTAAAGTTTATAAAAAGTAGTTAAAACTCCAAGGTCAAGGTCAAAGGGTAAAAGTTGTTGGTATCCAATCAAAGGTCTTCTCCCAAGGATTACATATGTGAAGTACGAAAGCCTTAGTCCTCGCCGTTCAAAAGTTATGGTCAAGGTTAAAGTTTTTTCATAAGTACGTAAATCTCAAGGGTCAAGGTCAAAAGGTCAAGGTTGTTGTTATCCAATGAAAGGTCTTGCCACGAGCAATAAATATGTGAAATATGAAAGTCCTAGTACTTACTATTCAAAAGTTATGGCCAAAGTAAAAGTTTGGAATTTTTGTGTAAAAGTATGTCAAACTCCAAGGTCAAGGTCAAAAGGTCAAATTTGGTGGTACCCAAAGAAAGGTCTTGTCACAAGGAATACACATGTGAAATATGAAAGTCATAGCTCCACTAAATGAAAAGTTATGGGCAAGGTTAATGTTTTTGTGACGGACAGACTGACCGACTGACGGACAGACAGACAGACGAATGAGATTTAATATCCCCTCGCTTTCGCGAAAGCGGGGGACAAATATCAATTAGTACATTGTTCCTCGAACTGACGCATGCGCGCGTCTTTTGACAAATTTTTTGGCGTGGTTACCCATGCACAATATAGCAAGAAAGATTTTAAAGATAAATTTTAACACTCTACATATGGAGATTACAAACTCAGAAAATCAATGAAAGGGTTCCTCCTACCTCTACTAACTGAAATAAAAATTTAGGGAAAAAAAATTATTATATGTATTTAGCCTAATGTCATTAATCGGAATGGAAATCGACAAGCTTTTTGTAGAGAAAAAAAAGGTCAGATCCCTATTAATAATGAAGTGATCCTTTGTCCATAGCGTTTTCTGTTTTGTTAGCCGTTTCTTTTAATTTTGTGTCTTATATTGCTGCCATCAATGTGGTTCAATGAATTTTATGTTTCATCTTCTAATCAGTATAGGAAAAAGGTTTTTAGTTTCTTTGTGTTGTATTTCTTTTCCCATGATTGTGTGATGCTTGATCATCAATATCTGCAGAATTTATGGTTGAGGTATAGGTGGTCAGGAAGACTGTTTGCTGACATCGTATTCCACTATGGTTTTTTTTGTTTCTTATTTCTACGAAACTGCCTCCATTTATGTCCGTGTTACTCTTTTTTGTACAGTTCTTCCTTGCAATTTATAATTTTTAAAAGATCGAACATTATTTTCCTGAGATTTTTCGACGCTTTAAGTGCCCTCATGTCTGTTGTTGCAGAACATGTGACCTCAGAAACTGTGGAGTCTTCAGTAGATTCATGGACGTTTTCCATAATATATGTACTAATATTGAGTTAATATCAATTTATTCATTCCTGCCTGAAGAGAAACGTTTGAGATAAGCTACCATCTCTGATGAATCTCTAAAATGAAAAAGACCTGCATATCCATTTACATCAACACCATTTTGGTTTCGTGCATGTGGGTCAAAAAAATATACTTTTGATGCCATGTGCATAAGATTGCTATGCTTGAACCAAACATTCGGAGAATAAAACTTTGGTTTGGATTGTTAACGAAAGCGGAATTTACCAGAGTGTCACTATATGAAGAAATCCGTATGAACCTTCTTGAAGAACTCCAATACTTGCTTTATATCATTTATGCCAGTTTGACACTGAGTTGTATCTGGTATTTCATCAATATCGAGCCTTGATTCATATCTGTTGAAAGGCCAGCCTTTCCTCTGAAGAATATCTAAATGAAGTTGATCTCGTACAACAAGAACTTCGTCTATGAAATCAGAGTTCAGTCATTAACAGCTCGTAAGGCTGCTGCTACAATACCTGTTTTTCAGATTCTAGTGCATTGAATGCCAGCAGCTGCATGTCTCAATTGTTGTGGTGATGTCCCATCACAGCAACCATACTTCTATATTCATCTTCCTGTTTACTCTTTTGAAATGTATAAAATATAATTATATAATTATAAATACTACTTTGAATTGATTTTACTACTTAAAACTCAATTGATAATACCTTCAAATTTAAACATTTACAAACTAGACATGTCAAGTTTACATAAATTCCCCTACAGTGGCTACTAAAAGTTTTTAATAAGTTAAACATGCTAAGGTGTAACTTCACTGCTTCATTTTGAAGAAAAAATTCCAACTTATTCATCTAAACCTGAAGTCTCTGTTGAGATTGTAGCTCTACTGGTTTATACTTATAACAAAGATAAATTAGTAGCAGCTGGGACTTACCATGGCAACATCATTCATCAAAATAAAAAAAAAACAGTACACGGAATTATGTATCTTAGAGTAGTCTACATTTGTGTTAAGTTATATTGAAATCAAACCAAAACTGTAGGAGGAGTAGCATTTTGAAAGTATTTAGGACATTTCTATTTTTAGTAAAAATGGCAACACAATTCATCAAATCAGTAATCGATAAATAGAATTATAAATCTTTGTATAGTCTACCTGTGTGCCAAGTTATATCGAAATCAGAACTTGTATACGTTGAATTTCTGCCTTGACCTTGACTTCATTTTCTACTTATTCAGCTTTTATTTTCTTCAATTCTAAATGTTTTTTCTCATATTCCATCTGCACTCTTGCTGCTTCTGCCTTTGCTTTTCGTCAATGAATTCTTACATAGTTAAGTAACTGCCGCTCGCAGTAGAAGATCTGGACAGTTTATAACTACAACTACTACTATGAGACTCTGACCTTGTGTCTTCATGCTTGGTTTGAGTGTTTCTTTTTCCAACAGTTTGTTTGATTTCACTAAGAACATGTTGCACTTTAGAGTCCACAGTTTTTGCAATAACATCCTGTGTATTCTTCCCACCGATACTTTCAGCTGAGTTTTTGTGGAATCCATAAATCGGTCTGACTTATCTTGATATCTTTTATGTAGACTGAGTAGGGGGTTCAGGTAACCCGACTTAGCTATGTAATTGTGCCATTTAAACACAATTTATTGGTGTTTATAAACGTGATTTTTGCTTTATTTTTCACATTTATCTAAAAATTAAATATAATGAATTTGTTCTACATTGTTTGAACTTTCGTATGATGTGCGTGTTATGTCATTCTGAGAAGTTTGTAATAAAAATGAACCAGGTCGAAGTTGTGCAAAATTTGATGCGGGGTTTCCACTTTGATGGATGGCACTGTAATTTTGTTTCCACGATGTTGATAGGGTCATTTTGATTGGCTTTCCGGGAGGCAATTTTTTTGGAATTGACGACATTGACCTATCACAGGAAAGCTTACATTTTGAAGATTTATATCGTTATTGTTGCATCTATGTGCAATGTGCAGAAATTCATGTATTATCGTTTCAAAGGAAAGAGATAAATTTTACCACGGTAAGTTATCGGAATATTTTAATGCAACATACACTATTAGAAAGCTGAGAAAATTTCGCATTTGAATTTTGTGGTTCTGTAATTATTTCGGAAAATAATTCACCCGGATTCCACTCAAAAGTCGTCACCCCGCCGCAACTTTTGAACAGTTTTAAGTACCTTTAAATTTATGCATACTTCGTATCGTAAAACCACAAGAGATAATAGAATATGCGAGATTAAATAATGTTGGACTTAATGGGCAAAAATCTATGAAAGCTTTGATCATTTCCTACTACATCATGCTACATATATATATATATATATAAAAACGGTCCTTGATATAAATGAACAAATTTGATTCTGTAACCAGGATTTCCTCTGAATTCTGAAATACTGTAGAATGACCCGAAGTTCTAATGTGATATAAGATAATGTTTATTTTTGTTTTCCTGATAACTATAAAAATATTTATAATTTTGTTTATGAACATGATACTTTGTGGTTATTTTTTTTTCAGTGAGACTTCGGGAAAAAAGCTAGCATCATTCCATTTCATGATTATGGTACCTTTCGTAGTAGCAGATGTCTGGGATAAGCTGTCTTAACATTCAACTTGTCCAGGAAGCATGGATAATTTAGACTTAATATATACAATTATTTATCGATACTGAAAATTTGATATGTATTTTAAAGATCTATATAAATTAAAATAAAGTTGTGAATTTACTGTAGTAAATTCTTTTTTCCCTCCAATCTTTGCCAGTTTTATAATATTGTCTTCTTTCTTCTTTGCGATGCCCAGATAGAAGTCTGACTTTTAGTGACCATATTTAATTAAGATCACTCTTTAAAAAAATGTTTTATAGGTAATAAATTAATTTGTAAAGAATTAATACAATTTCATTATTTATTCGAAGCTTACATGATTTGACAGCATTTTATTAATAAGACTGTGTCGACCATTTTGACTATTGGCGGCCATATTGGATATTTTGCCGCCATTTAAGATATTTTTCAGCTGGCATGGAAACAGAAAATTAGAGCTTGCATAGACCTTTCCGAAAATATATAGTTTGGCATACTTCCAAAAAAAATTAGACTCTATCCTTAAAAAGTTACCTAGATTTAACAAATTTTTCTTCCTTTCATGTGCCATCATATAGTATTCTCATATAGTTAAATTTTCTTACAAAAACAGCAGTACTCGCAACATTGATAATTTCACAACTTCAGTTCTACTTTTTTTATATTTCTTAATGTGTCCATGTTTTTGCTAGACTTCGCGGATTTTAAAGCGTAAACTGACCCAAACCATATTATACTCGATAATTTGGACAAGAATTAGAGTCATTCCTTAAATCAATTTTCGTCCGGGAAATAAACAATGTAAACAATGAAAACGAATCTTGATCATCACACCGCTTCGACATGAGTGAAAAGGCATGCGTCTAATTGATGGAGACAATGGTCGCGAATATTTTGAAAACTTGTAGTCAGATAAAAATCCATAAAAAACGATACCATTTTAAATTTGATCAATTCCTCAAGTAAATGTTGGCTGCATAAAGTATAAATTGAAGTTTGACATATGAATCACCCATATTTAAAAATGTATTATTTTTTCAATTTCAGAATATAAAACACGAACTGTGCAGAGTACGTTTTTGTCCGAGGAGTAAAATTCGATGTTCTAAAAAAAGGGACCTGTCGTTTTTTTTCGATAGTAAATGATAAGCAACTTTATATATTAAATATGAAAAACATATATATTTATACAGATTCACTTTATGGAAGTAAATATATTATGTATCTCGTGATTTATAAACGGAAAGAACATTCTGATTAACAATCTTTTCAATGTTTAGAAAACCATTAATTCTAAATAACTCCGGGCTGCAATAAGTGAATAAATTATCCCCAGCCCAAACACACAATACATAAAGGTCCATATACTGTGAAATCACTCATTGTAGTGGGTTTTTTTTTGTTCTACAGGTCAGAGACCAGAAGAGCTTATGCAATAGTAATGCGCCCGGCGTCCGTCCGTCTGTCTGTAAATATTTTTTCAAAATGCTACTTCTCCTACAGTTTTTGTATAATTTCAATATAACCTGGCACACAGGTAGACTACACTAAGATATATAATTCTGTATATCGGTAATGGTGTTGCCGTGGTTACTAAAAATAGAAATGTCTGTAAATTTTTATCAAATGCTACTTCTCCTACAGTTTTGGTCTGATTTCAGTATAACTTGGCACACAAGTAGACTGTATTAAGATACATAATTCTATATATAGAGTTTAGATTGGATGAACGATGTTGCCATGGTTACTAAAAATAGAAATTTCTGTGAAATTCTTTCAAAATGCTACTCCTACAGTTTTGGTCTGATTTCAATATAACTTGGCATACAAGTAGACTACACTAAGATACATAATTTTGTGCTTTTTTTTTATATTTCCATAAATGGTGTTGCTTTGGTTACTAAAAATAGAAATTGCATAAGCCCATTATGATTAAACTAGAGGTACTGTGAGCAATGAGCTCACTAAATAATACCCCCGCCTCCCATATGATATAATGGCAGTATCCATGTTTTGCTCTGGAAAATCCAAAATATGTGTCGGGTGAAAAAGTACAATAGGAGTTGCACAATGGCAATATGTAATAAACATTCTGTGAAAGTTTCATTAAATTTCCTTCAGTGGTATGAGAGGAGTTGCAGATAGGAGATGGGTACCCCATAGCGTAACAGACGGACGGACAGACAGACGGACGGAATTAACGATAACTATATACCCTCCCGCTTTTCAAGCGGGGGTATAATAATAATCCCATTTTTCCCACTATCATTGATGTCCCTGGCATACTATACTAACTAGACAGTGCTTCCTTAATTTTATTTCCATTTCATTGTGAATTAAATTGTAGATTTAGATTTTTATCAAACACAAAGGCAGCCACACGAGATTTACATGCATATTTGGCCTCCTTAGCATCAAAAACAGAGACAGATGTGCACGAGAATTGCATGCATATTAGAGCTCCTTAGCTGCTGACCTATCGACCTGCCTAATTTACATTCTGGTAGAATTATCTAAAATCAACTCCATTACCTTTAAAAGAGTTTCCACAGAGGAAAAAAAATAAAAATTGAAACATGATTAAAACAGTACTGTGTTTGTAGGGGTGAGAGCTTCAGAACAACTTTCAGGAAGTTAGGGGAATTAACATGCCTTTTCCCAAATGTTTACCATCTTACCTTATCTGCTACTTGCACACAATGAAATATCGAGCATATAATTCAGATTCTTCAGTATGACAACCCCTGTGTAATTAAGGTAAACCCTGACCGACCCAACATATTTCTAGAAGTTCGACAGCGACTGCCTAATATTAGAAAATATGAAAAACCTGATGAAATTATTTCCCCCATTGCCCATAAACTCTTGAATGAACTGGAAATGTTTCCTGTCACCATAGTTTATATTGAGAGTCGGTATGATATGCTTATCGGTATGTGTCTAAAGTCTTAAACGTTTTCTCATTATTTCAGCGATTGGGTGAAAGCAGATACAATCACATTGTACGCCTTTTCAATGGTAGACTGCAAGAATTAATCAACCAAATGGAGAATGTCCAATACATTTCAGGAGATGAAGAACTTAATGTGAGAAATGAGTTTCTGTATGCTGGTGATGGTATACACTTCAACAACGACGGTAGGAAAGCTTTAGTTAGAGCCCTAAAACACCACTTAAACGAGAGAATATCTCTAAAACCATACAGAATGTACAAAGAGGATTCCAAAAGAAGACAGACGATACACACCAAACCAGTATGGTGCTCGCAAATATAGTAATCTTGGCCCCCCGAAAGAGGCCAAAAGTATGACAAAATTATACGACAAAGCGGATACATCTACTTATGGCCCCAGTATGACGGAAATAGAAATACGTTTAATTCGCGCTTCAGACCAGGCAACAAGCTAGAACCAAAATGGAACCAACCGTACAACATAAAGTCCGAAAGACAACAAGACCTTTCTGATGTTATACAAAGACTGTTGGAACTCGTTCAGTACTAAGCACTTTTATCCAAACAACATAAACATACTCTGTTGGAGCTCGTTCAGTACTAAGCACTATTATCCAAACAACATAGACATGCTCATCACATCGTGTTGTAATACTACAATTCTGAAAAATTAATAGAATTTAATGTTTTGATTGTCATGCAGTGAATTTTATTTCAATAATGAATCATTTATTCCTACTTGTTCAAGGTTTTTGAATGAACATTCATCAGTTTTGATTGTCATGCGGTGAATTTTATTTCAATAATGAATCATTTATTCCTACTAGTTCAAGGTTTTTGAATGAACATTCATCAGTGTATATATGTTCTTTTAAAGATATTTACATGTTAGTATAATGTGTAATTATCATTTTTGTTGTCCATTGATCAATATTGTTCTAAAAATTAATGTACTATGGTACCATTTTTATAATTTTGCATCTTAATTGTAAATGCTCACTGTTGACTAGTTGTTTTTTAAAGGCTATGTACTTATTTCATGTTGAATATTGGATTTTGGAATGTCCATGGGTTAAATTCTAACAAATTAGATGACGAATTTTTTGAATCACTTCATTTACAATATGATTTAGCGTGTTTTGAGGAAACAATGAACAAAGAGTTTACAGGAAATCTCCCAGGATACATGCAACCTATTGTATTGTGCTCTAAAAGAATTTAAAAAAGAGGTAGAAGTTCTGGTGAATTATTATTGTATTATAAACCCTTTGTAAGCAAATTTGTCAAGATTGTTAAAGAAAATGAATTTTCTATTTGGTTAAAAATTGATAAAGCAATAGGACTACCATTTGATAAACATCTTTATTGTTGTTTCTATTACATGAAACCTTACATTGATATACAGATATATTGACGCAATTTTAGATGAGGAATCGGTTGATGATCTTGCACATTTAAACAATATGTTAGATGACTACAATGACTAATATATATAACAATGCTGGATATAAATCCTTAAAAACGAGGAAACCACATTATACAAATTTTAAACAAAGTCGAAAAAGAAAAGCAAAACCTAACAAAAGGCCCATGGGCCACATCGCTCATCTGAGTAACTTGGGTGATGCAGATCTTTTTTTAAAGATTTGTTCTATATATTTTTATGTAAAACTTGGATTCCATATTGTGGCCCCGCCCAACCCCGGAGGTCATGATTTTAACAATATTACACTACCGAGAGATGCTTCCATATACGTTTCAGCTTTCCTGGCCCAGAGGTTCTTGAGAAGAATATTTTTAAAGATTTTTTCTATATATTTCTATGTAAAACTTGGAATCCATATTGTGGCCCCGCCCTTCCCCTGGGGGTCATGATTTTAACAATTTAACATCTGCACTACCCAAAGATGCTCCCACATAAGTTTCAGCTCTCCTGGCCCAGTGGTTCTTGAGAAGAAGATTTTTAAAGATTTGTTCTATATATTTCTATGTAAAACTTGGATTCCCTATTGTGGCCCCGCCTTACCCCCGGGGGTCATGATTTTTACAATTTAATATCTACACTACCCAAGAATGCTTCCACTTAAGTTTCAGCACTCCTGGCCCAGTGGTTCTTGAGAAGAAGATTTTTAAAGATTTGTTCTATATATTTCTATGTAAAAATTGGATTCCCTATTGTGGCCCCACCCTACCCCCAGGGGTCATGATTTTAACACTTTAATATTTACAATACCCTAGGATGCTTTCATATAACTTTCAGCTTTCATGATTTGAACAATTTAGAATCTACACTACCCCAGGATGCTTCCACATAGATTTCAGCTTTTCCGGCCCAGTAGTTCTTGAGAAGAAGATTTTTTAATGACCCCACCCTATTTTTGTATTTTCTTGATTATCTCCCCTTGGAAGGAGTCTTGGCCCTTGATTTTAACAATTTAAATTTCCCTTCACCTAAGGATGCTTTGTACCAAGTTTGGTTGAAATTGGCCCAGTGGTTCTTGAGAAGAAGTTGAAAATGTGAAAAGTTTACAGACGGACGGACTACGGACAACGGGTGATCAGAAAAGCTCACTTGAGCTTTCAGCTCAGGTAAGCTAAAAAAGTTTGGATGACTGCTGATTGTTTTAAACTTAGAAATGAAGTAAGAAAACTAGGCAAAAAGTTGCAAACCTCTCAAAATAACTATTCTTTACACAGAACTTTTACATCTCTGAGGAGACAATATAATCAAGCACGGAAACAATTAAAATCAAATTTTTATTCATCTCTTGCTGATAAAGTCAGTGATAGTACTAACAATACAAAAAAGTTCTGGCGAAATTTTGACAATTGTAAAATTAAACAGCTTGAAAGCACTTCAGCTATTAAAATGGAGGATTGGGTGAATCATTTTCAACATTACTAACATCCAAAGAAGATAATCCTTTTGCAAGTTACTTAGATAATACCTATTTAGATGAGAAATCGCCCTTAGATTTCCCTTTCACCTGTAAAAATTAAAAATTTAAAAAATGGAAAAAGTTGTGGACCTGACTTAATTTTGAATGAGTTTATAAAAACAAGTTCTAATATTCTCCTACCAACATAGGTGAAAGTATTTAATAAAATTCTTAATGCTGGTAAAATACCACAAGCATGGAATCATGCAGTCATTTATTACTGTTCTTCATAAATCAGGTGATCCAAATAATTGTAACAATTACAGGGTTTAAGTGTAAATAGTTGTTTAGGAAAATTATTTAGTGGACTACTGCAAACAAGATTATCAGATTATCTAGAAAGTAATTCTCTTCTAAGCCCTTTCCAGTCTGGCTTCAGAAAACAACGTCGTACAACTGATAATATATATATTTGTTTTAAAAACTTTAATTAACAAATATGTTTTCTGCAAAAAAACAGAATTATATGCTTGCTTTGTTGAAAAAAAGCATTCGATACTGTGTGGAGACCTGGTCTTCTTCATAAGCTTTTAAATAAAGGTATTGGAGGTAATTTCTATAGAATTATTGAACATGTATATTCTACTAGTGTATGTGCTGTAAACAATCAAATGTTCATAGCGATTTTTCAAATCATGGAGTAAAACAGGGAGATAATTTTAGTCCAACACTTTTTAACATTTTTATGGATGATTTTACAAAATATTTAGATTCTTCAAAAACATGCCCTGTTCAATTGAACAACATTAACTTTAACAGCTTATTTTTTGCAGATGATTTATTACTTATATCTAAATCAGTAGATGGGCTACAACAATGTCTTGATTCACTGGAAAGATATTGTTGTGAATGGAAGCTAGAAGTAAATACACAAAAAACTAATGCTATGGTATTTTCTAGTAAAAATCTTTAAAAATTGAGTTGTAAAACAATGAAGTTTAAAGAAGATGTTATTGATTTTTTTGATGAATATAAATGTTTGTGTGTTGTCCTAAAAAATAATGGTAAATTGAAATATGCATGCGAGAATTTAGCAGGTAGAGCAAGGAATGCATATTTTATGATCAAATCAAAACTACCAAACAATGTAAGTCTCTCAGGAAAGGCTCAGTTTAAGATATATGAATCATATGGCACGCCAAATTCACAAAAATGAGATAATCATAGTTTCACAATCGATAAACTAGGTTTATCGGTTGTAAACTATAGTTTACGGACTGTAAACTATAGTTAACGGTGTTAATCTATATTTCACATCTGTAAACCATAGTTAACGCGATAATCTATGTTTCACAACCGTAAACTATACTTAACACCGAAAACAATCATTTGCGATTGCAAAACATAGATTATCTGATAAATACAGTTTCACGATTTGTAAACTATAGTTTACAAACCGTTAACTATAGTTAACGATCTGATAAATATAGTTTCACGATTTGTGAAACTATGATTAACAACTCTTAACTATAGTTTACGATCGTAAACTATAGTTTACAAACGTGAATCTATGTTTATCAATAAAATCTATTGTTAACGCTTTATTCAGACAGATAAACTTTAATTAACATTCGTAAACTATAGTTAACGACCGTTAAATATAGTTTTACAGATGAAAACTATACTTAACGAATCGTAAACTATACTTAACGAATCGTTAACTATAGTTTACGGTTTGTAAACTATAGTTTACAGTCGATAAACCTAGTTTATCAATTGTGAAACTAGGTTTATCTCATTTTTGTGAATTTGGCGTGCCATAGAATCATGCATTATACCAATTTTAATTTATGCTTCTGAAATCTGGATAAGTGTTTTTAAGAAAATTATAAAAGACTTTGATAAAACTCCATTTGAAAATATTCAAAATTTCATCTTGAAAGACATTTTAGGGGTCCATAATAAAGCTTCTAATTTAGCAGTTAGAGTAGAGTTTGGTGCACTTCCCATTATTTTCAGAGTTTATAAATTATTATTTAAATATTATTATAGATTTAAAAAAACTTGTTGCAGATCAAGAGAATTCAAATTTACTTTTACAACATGCATATTTAGAGGATGAAAAACTTGCAGGAAGTGGAAAAACATGTTGGCAAAACTGTATACATACTATACTTGATGAAGTTATTGGTTCAAATGCTAATGCATTATCAATAAATGATTTTGAAAATAATTTGAAAAAATATTTTAAGAATATAGTTTTTAAGGATATAATAAATATCAGAGAAAAAGGTAATGGCATATTATCATTCTACAGCCAGTTAATAAGTCAAGGGAATCTAAACAAACTTGAAATTCAACCATACTTAAATTTTTCCATTTCCAAGAATCTTCATTCTTTTTTGACTCGATTGAGAATAAGTGCTCACAAATTACAGATAGAGGTTGGCAGATATTGTAACCCATGAAATTTCATATACAGATATATCTCTGAAAATCTATTATGTCTGTTATCTGTTATGGATAAGATTGCACCATTTTTGACAGGGTTTTGCCTCTTAGACTTTGAAAAATTTCAATCATTTGCAGTTTCTGTTCATTTTCTTTGCAACCGTTGCACATACTGAAATGGAATTTTGTATACAGATTCATCATATGAATATCTAGGTCAAGTTCTGTTTGGGTAAAATTGGCCCGTTTTTGACAGGGTTTTACCCCTTCGACATAGAAAAGTTCCAATTATTTGCAGTTTTAGTTCATTTTCTTCGCAACCGTTGCACATACTGAAATTTTGTATACAGATTTATCATGTGTATATGTCAAATTCTGTTTTGGGTACAATCGTGTCATTTTTGACGGAGTTTTGCTCTTTTGGACTTGGAAAAATTACAATTGGGGGAGGGGGCATAAGTGATTTACAAACATCTTTTGTTGAGCTGTGGAATGGGGGCTTGTTGTACCGGCGGAGGAGCGAGGACTTGTTGTCCTGGCTGTGGAATGATGGCTTGTTTTCCCGGCTGTGGAATGGGGGCTTGTTGTACCGGCTGAGAAGCGGGGGCTTGTTGTCCCGGCTGTGGAATGGGGGCTTGTTGTCCCGGCTGAGAAGCGGGGGCTTGTTGTCCCGTCTGAGGAGCGGTTGGAATGGGGGCTTGTTGTCCCGGCTGTGGAATGGGGGCTTGTTGTCCCGGCTGAGAAGCGGGGGCTTGTTGTCCCGTCTGAGGAGCGGTGGTTTGTTGACTAGGTTCCTGAGGTGTGTCTGCTGAAGTTATGTATGATGAGGGTGACAGCAAATGAGGGTGACAGCAAATGCATATCAGAAATGTTAAGTGCTGGGCAGCAGGGATTGATCCAAAACTTGACAAGTTTCCCCAGCCCATAAAATATTATTAGGGCTGTAACTGATACTGCACAAATCAAAAATCCTAAAAAAGAAAATCAAAGCAGATATAGATGCATCAACTATCAACAGAGTATTTAAATTTTAGCACAACGTAATTTATACTTCGGTAATATTTTTTAAATTGAGTTTCTCTTAATTTTTTCATTTGTCTATATTCGTTGTTTCTATTAAAAAACATCTTAATTTCTTATTCTAAAATACAGTGCTGATAGAATGATATGGAAATATCGAACAGTATTCAATCTCAACGTCCATTAAACAAAGATACAAAATAAGAGCAGAGCAAACACGGACCTCCGGAACATCAGAGGTGGGATCAGGTGCCATAGAGGAGTGAGCATCCCCTACCGACCGGTCACACCCGCCGTGTGCTCGTTGTCATAATCAGGAAATAACGGAAAAAATCCGTGGTCAATTCAATGTATAAATAATGGACTAACAATTGGTATGAAAAACGTTAGTCAGCATTTCATTCAATGATAAATTGTATTTGCTGACAAGGTCATTGTATCGACCATAGAATTTACGAAATGATGACTTTAAACGAGACTGTTGATATTCTTGTTTCATCAACTTGCTTGTCAATAATTTACCTCGTTTAAGAAATTGCTCATACGTAGAGCATGCTCTTGCGTATCGAATCAACTGAGATATAACTACTCCGTATGCAGGTGATGAAGGTATATTGCTGCATAAGTAAGGGAAGTTGACGATAGAAAAGTTAAAGTCATCACGTTTATCATATAGCTTGGTTGTTAGATTACCATTAGTGTCTTTTTCAAGTAAAATATCCAAGTATGAAGCAGAAGTGTCGGACTCTGTGGTATCTTTTATCTCAAGCTCACCAGGATATATCGTGTCGACGTAGGAATGGAAATTATCATTATTAATTGACAATACGTCGTCGATATATCTAAATGTCGAGTTGAAGGCCACAGCAAGTGTTTTCTTCTTTT
>PRKT01001127.1:81221-128558 GCA_003671525.1 Saccostrea glomerata
CCCCCCCCCCCCCCCCGAAAAAAAAAACGACATGAAGTCGCGATTGGCAGCAGCGGCACTGATAAGCCATCCCGACTCTAGGTCGCGATCGGCAGGATAAGGGTTAACAACATAGTTGGGTAAGTTATGGATCATCACATGCAACCAAGTCCTGCAAGGTGTTACAACTCTTATAATCGCTATAGGTCTGAGGCAGAGCTTTCAAAGATGTGGGTTTTGATTTCATTACAGCCAATGTAATTAGAAATTCTTATTTGAACTTCAAGGCATATTTGAAGAAATCACATCTCTTAGAGGACGAATGGATAGTTCATAAAACCCGAGAAACATGTTGTCAATCCAATTTGTGAATATGACACTTGTTTGTTTGTATTAAATCTAAAAGCTAAATCTGCATAGTGGAAGTCGTACCTGAGATTTAGTATCGATAAAATACTTGATTAGACTTATTCTCATCACTTTCTTCATTCTGTAAAATGTAAGTCCAAAGGGCATAACTCTGACAAAACATGACTCAAGCTATTGAAATTCAGGAAACAACTAAAGAGCAATGATGGGATGAACATAATTTAACAACATCCAAGTTCAGTGCAGTTTTAAAAAGAAAATCAATTCCATCTTAATATATGTCCAATATTATACAAACTTATTTGAAATCAAAGTAATTTAAATCGACACTAAAGGGTATGTCAAATGAAAACAGCGCCAGAAGGTCTAAATGTACATGACTATATGTAAATCCAGAGAATGCCACATTCCTTGAACAGCAGAACCTTTAGCTAAAACAGCTAAACTCTAATTTCTACAATTTGCTAACTCTCCTTTTTTGCGAGCTAAAGTGAAATGAAGAGGCTGTAACAAGTGTAAGTTTTTTCTTTCCATTCTCCTTGTTTTAAATTTATCTTTCAAATTCTTAACTATGACGTCTACATATTGTGGCATGATAGATCTTAGAATGTTTTTCTGGAAGGAAATGAATCTGACTTCAACTACTTGATGTCCTGTTTCATTTTCTTCACCAGAGGTCTCAAATCCATCAAACCCGTCATTGTTAGTGTCAATGGCCTCTTGGACAACTGATGTTTTGCTCTCATTGTCAGTCGATTGTACGTAACACCATCCACATTTAGAATAATCAATTCCTCCATTTTATAAATAGATGTTTTAAACCTCTTTGAAATCGAGAAGAGCTTCACAGATACTTTCAAATGGTCAGATTCCCCTGTCTTCCAGTGTTAAAGAAAAGACTAAAGAGTTTGGAATATTCTCAACTAGATCGATTGATATTACTTATTTCAGTGTTTGGCATCCTATCTCACCCATTAAACTAATGATGTAAACGATTAAACTAATGATGTTAAGGAATTCTGCCTTAGTTATCTTTCTTTCTCTTAGCAAGGAAATAAGCACACAATGTAATGGGTGATGAGTTGCTCATTTTTGTCAAGTTTACTGGCTAGTCGTTTCTGAAGTGGTTGCTGTTTGGATTTTGATACGAGTCAAATGGATATGAGCTGAAATTAAATTGTTGAAATGTCATTCTTATTTAATTTAATTCTGTTTTTAAAATGAGCTTTTCTTTTCAGAGTAGTCATTTGGAATCTAGCTAAAAATTTAATAAATATTAAATAATTGTTCATATAAAAAAAATCTATTATAATTGGAGACACTAACAGTCCAAAAAAAAAGAATTTAAGGTTTTTTCCCACAGAAAGTATTCCAGAAAAAATTTTAATTTAGGCAAAAAAATCTATTAACAAAAATTCAGTAAAACCAAAAAAAACTGAATGTTGCAAATGTTCGTCATTTTTGCTGGTTTGTCATGGTCTCGTGCGCATGGATTGTGGAAACCTGCAGCTCTACACAAAGAAGAGTTTCATAATCCAGTTCATTCCATTTAGATGCAGTTTGCATTGACTCGTGAAATTTCGCGGTTACAACGTCCAGGGCTGTTACTGTTCTCCTCTGTACCTCTATAAGCTCACTCTACTGTTGAACATTTTTTATCAGAAGTGAAATCTTTTTTCTGTAGTCCTCAACAGCCTTGTATTGTTCTTTTTCCCCATCAAGAAACTCTTCTTTCAGGTTGTATGATTCATCACTTGAAATAGGTAAATAGCATAGTTTCAATGGGTTTCTTCATTCTGTTTTAAAAATCCATCTTTAAGTGTTTCGAGTAGGAAGGAAAAAACTTGACTGCCCGTCTATCTACCTGTATAGAATTCTGATCATGCTATCTTGGTCAAGATTTAATTTTATACACAGAATCCTCAAAGCTTATATTTGACATAAAAATCGCATATGACCTGAGGATATGTCAGTACTTAAGCAATGAATCATTATTTTTTTGAAAGATATAGTCTCAATACTGCAACAGTGTTTGTTCCCCGTCATCCATAGATGCAATATGCCAAATTTGGTTGAAATTGGTTCAGTGTTTCTAGAGAAGAAGCCACAAATGTTCAAAAGTTTACAAACGAAGACGGATGAAAACAGATAACAATAGGTCACCTGAGTGACACATGTGACTTAAAACACCAACTTCATCATCAGTGGTGCTTTTCACAAAAAAATCTTACGAATTAGACTAAAATTTCACTACTTATATAATAGTGTTGTGTTATACACTAAGCATGCTTACTCTAGCTACTTAATACCCAGAGGTAGAATAGAATAACAAGGAAAAATGCATTTCCACTTTGTAACCAGTTGAGCTGTCCAGGACCCAACAGGAAGCACAGATATCAAAATTGTAGAAATTTCATCATAAACGATTTATTAATACCAAAGAGCAGATTTGAAAGCATAAATTAATTTTCAGACTATGTAACAACATCCCCTCCCCCGATACCCCTGACCCATGAATTTAACCATTTTTCTAGATGCACCTTTCTTCATAATAAATATATTTATACTTATATCATTGGCATAATACTCAGGAGCTTTCCCCTAGTGATACGTCACAATACATCGAAAACTTCAGATGTGCACACTAAATCTGCATCTCTTAGCTGAGGTGAAACAAGTGCGCGGACCCTGGATCTTGCAATTTTTAAAACCTGTTTTCAGCTATAAAAGTAATGTTTAAATGTTGTACCTCAGTGACAGAATACCTTATATTACGTTCAATGCCTATACGCCATTTTAATACAGAGAGAAAGTTCGTGAATTTCTATTTAATGGCGTTCTGCTGCTGCAGCTGTCCTGGTTTGTAAGTGCTGGTCCCTGCAAAGGAGAAGAAACTGTTGATGTTGGCATACTGCTTCAATTAGTCTCTACTGCAGCAGCAGAAATATAAGGTTAAAGTTGCGCATCATGACGCTTAATTGTTTTGCCATAAGATGACATGATGATATATATACCAGACTTATTGATTTTTGTAATGGTGTATGGACCCAGCCACTTCTCCTCATCTTTGTGTCCCTTATTTTGTCTTCCGCTTCAGGTTTAGAAGGAGAACTTGGTCGTTTCCTGCTTCTGGGCACGAGAAATGTTGTCCTCTGCTTCCTGAAAAATTCTTCATTGAGAGTCAATTGATTGTTAAATTTGATTTTCAGTAATCTCATTAAAGCTTCCATCTGTGTAAGGCTCAAGTTGGTTTTGAAGCCCAATCCTCGGTGTTCGTAGCTCCATTAGGTATATTAGAGAGTAGCCGGTGGAAGACTGCCTTGTCATGTTGATTGCTGTAACCATATGGTCAGTGTAGTTCGGCCAGTCGTATTCATTGTCATGGACTTCTTTCCGCAGATTCTGCTTCAGCATCTGGTTGGTCCTCTCATCAAGGCCATTGGCTTTGGTATGATATTGCGTTGTAAAAATGTGTCTTGATCAGGAAGGCACCGTTTGTGTTGGCACTTTTGTCTCGCACAGCTTCAACCTCAACCCATTGGGAAAAATAGTCTGTAATAGTAATATCACAGGGACCTGAAGTATGGATAATACCCCCCTTTTTATTTTAATGAAAATAAAATTAAGAGTGTATAATATCTCAAAAATATAAAATTTCCCCGTCAAACAAATCTATATGATGTTATATGCAAGCAGATTGTACTTCTTCTCACGTTTAAAGAATGACCCTATTCGGTATAATAAAAATACACAAGGTAAGAAACAAAAGTTGTAAACAAACGGGGGGTTCCTCGCTTCGAGACAGATTCCAAAGTAATAATTAGCGTTACCTATCATACATTTGCGAGCACTCTGCCTGGGAGTTGTTGTTTTACATATTTTTTTTTTTAACTAAAACCCGCTATAAGTTTTTAATATGCCGTAATCATACGATTTATTAATCGGATCCTTAAAATTTTCTCCATTGGCAGTGTTGGAGGAGGGTTTGGGGCTGCTTTTCTGTTTCGCCTTATCTGATTGGTTATTTGTAATACTGTTTAAATATTAATTAATTTGTCATAGATTAAGTTGTTAAGACTAATTTGATGATGAGCATTTAACAAGGTCTAACACAACCAGCACAGAAATCTATCAGTGATGCAATATTTATTATAATTGATACCTACATCACACGGGATGAATAAATATTTTAATTAATTGAAAAATCATCGAAATCCGAGAATCAAGGTAGATGTGATTTTTTTGCAACTAAACTGTTAAAAAAGTTGTATTTTTGGACGGGCGTATCAGGCTGAGGCGCGGCACTTTATTGAGACTTGAAATAAGTTATATTATAAACCTTTAATATTACTGACCTTGACCCTATGCTATTTTTATCACAGAGGTACATTGTTAACAGAATTAAGCAAAATTTGTCATGAAATTTTCTTTGGTGTGACTATATACATGAAGAAAGATATGGAGACAACGAACAGTGTTCAAAACCCATAAAACAATACAAAATAGGAGCAGAGCAAACACGGACCTCTGAAACATCAGAGGTGAGATCATGGAGGAGTAAGCGTCCCCTGCTGACAGGTCACGCCTTGTCATGATCAGGAAATAACGTCTTCCCTGGTGATATTTCTGCAGTCGGAGCATGAGTCCTTGGATCCGAATAGGACAATCGCTCATGGATTTCTTAAAGATGGTTTCCAGGGGCTTTTGATCAGTTTCTACCTGCACAGTTTGTCCATATATAGATTAATGAAATCGCTCACGGGCGAAGGCGATTGCCAAATTGTCTTTCTCTATTTGAGCGTAGTTCTTTTCTGCTGTTTTCATAGCTCTTGAGGCGTACGCTACAGATATCCATTTGTCATTATGTTTTTGAAGAAGAACCGCCCTAAGGCCCGTCTAAGATGCATCTTAAGATATTCTTGTCCCAGCCTCTAGGTCATAAAATTGAAATGTTTCTGAAGTCAAAACTTTCTTCAGTTCTTGTAAGTCAATGAGAAAACTTGTATATATTTCGAAGTATATTAAATAAATCCAAATTCACATTGATCGTATAGGTTTGATCCGAATAACAAATACACTGTTTATTTTATGATAATAGGATCTGTCCAACTCCCCCCCTCCCCGATCCCCCTTAAACAAAATAGGATCCCGTGACTTACCATACTATGATCCAAGTTATTTGCTGTTTTACAAGTGTACTAGAAATGGTTCCCTATGTCCTTAGACCACTTCTGAAGTTCTCTGCGGGTATTTTCTTGCACTGCCTACAATACAGAGAACTAATGATTAGATGTACAAAATACATGTAAGTAACATTTTTAAAGTAAACATTTCTTTGACAAAAATGCAATAATGCGAAATGAACAATGCTTGCAAGTTATATATTGATTTAAAAAAATAATTTTGTAAGTACTTTTAATTTTACGTTAACGTATCTTTAAATTTAACAGCGAGCCAAATGTTGGCAATTGAATGATTGGCAAGCTTTACGTCCGCCCAGACTACTCAGACAACTCTGCAACTTTCGCTCAATACAATTCATATTTTTGGATTCAAAACAAATAACAAAATCATCAACACACAAACCTCTATGCATATCACCCCAAAGAACCTTTGCCAAGCTGTCAATTTTCACACCGAACAGAGCCACCGAAAGAACCCCACCCTGCGGCACACCCACTTCCTGTTCAAAACCTTCCAAATATGCAGACCCCAAGCGCACCTTAAAACGTCCATCATTCAAGAAATTCTTGACAAAATTCGGCAGATGTCCCCCAAGACCGATAGTCGGAAACACTAAAGCTGACAGTGCAGCAAAAAAGCACTTCAACATGAAATTACTTTATTCAAAATTCCTTACATCGATTTGAAATATCTCGTTAAAATTTATGTCAATTGTCTTTGGCAAATTTATTGGCAAATTTATTGGAATTTTTGTGATGAAAATAAGCTCTATGCTATTGAAAACAAAGTAAACAAATCATGTGACTTCGGTCTGAAACGTCAAGACGAATTAATTTTATCAAGAATACGTATTGGTCACTCTAAAATTACACATGAATACTTACTAAATCGGGAGTCTCAGCCGGAATGTATATCCTGTGACTGTCCGATAACTGATAATCATATTTTAGGTCACCTGAGTCACACAGGTGACCTATTGCCATCCGTGATTGTCCGTCGGCGTCCGTCGTTCGTCGTGTGTTAACGAGGGATCTTTATCGTGCGAACGCCTGCCGCTGACACGGGGCCTCGGTTTTTAAAGTCTCATCCGAAGGACCCGCAACTTCACTTCAAGGTGCCGAGCGCATGGCGAAAGGACAGTTGCTACCCATTTAAACGACTAAGTCAGTCGCGGCCGAGATACGAACTCACGACCTCCCGATCCCGGAGCGAGCGCTCTACCGACTGAGCTACCGTGAACGGTGGGTGGTTTATCATTTATGATATTTCTTTTGTCTCTGTCTTCTTTCTATGGGTACATTTTGCCATTTTATTGATGGACTACAAGAAATCATATGAATAAGATGTTTAAATATTGAAGAATGATTTTTGTGGCACCCCCCCCCCCCAAAAAAAAATGAAATTCGATTCATTGCTGTTATAATTCGTTTATCAGTTCACTGTAGACAAATAATTTTGATTATCAATGGGATAGACATCAGTCACCTGTTATAGCTCCGATTGTGTGTGTGTGTGTAGGGGGGGATATAAAGGTCAAAATTGCCCCGTTGGGTTCCGGATTAGACTAGGTCCTCAGTACCCCTTGCTTGTCGTAAAAGGCGACTAAATGGGGCGGTTCTTCGGACGAGACCGTAAAAATGGAGGCCCCGTGTCACAGCAGGTGTGACACGATAAAGATCCCTCCCTGCTCAAAGGCCCTGAGTGCCGAGCATAGGCCGAAATTTGCAGCCCTTCACCGGCAATAGTGACGTCTCCATGTCAGTGAAATATTCTGGAGAGGGACGTTAAACGGTATATAATCAATCAATCAATCTTACAGGCAGCTGGCCTTTGCGGTTAAAGGTTGCGATTTTGTCTGACTTTTAATGATTATTAAATATTTAATATCGTCCTTAATTAACTTTAAATTGTAATTTTACTTACGAAGTCAAATTAGGTTAAAAGTGGAAGATCACGCCCGTCGTCCTTACTCTCGCTGCTATGAAAGAAAGTAGCTGCTGAAAACGCCACCTGTTCTATCATGTCTATGCATTTACTGTATTTTATGTATTTTCTTTTACCTGAATTGATTCATCGTTCTTATTTTATTCGACTGGTACTTATATGTTACTTTTACTTACTTCTCATTTTATGCATTTGACTTGTACGAGACTTTAAACCAGTTCGCATATGAAGGGAGCCTATGTAAGGGATTTAACCCATTTTCCAGGATATAGTAGTTTAACACAACATAAACTGACACAATGAAAACAACGGATGCCTGGAAGAAATTATCCCAACTTTGCAGTTTACACCCTTCTACGTACAAAGCAAATTCCTCTTCTCCACTTGACAGCAACTTGTCTTTGACTTGTATATAGATGGGGCACTCCTCATCCACGTAGAATTTGATGTGGTTCTCTGGGTTTTCTTTGAAGAGAAGAGGAATGCTCGCTATGATTTAGCAGTCCTCCCCATCTACAAATATAAATTAACTAACCTTTAGAATACATTTTATTTCAAACTTGTTCGTCAGTTATTTTCATTGGTATCATGTATAACTAACCTATGATTTTTCGTGTGAATACAATTTCATGACTTCTTGAAAATGAAACATTACTGAAGAATAAGTACTTTCTTTAATAAGCTGTGTTTAGGCCTTGATGATGGACTTGCTGATCCTGAAGTGGGGATGCTGGTCTCGATGGAGTTGCTGGAGTATTCGCAGCTGGTCGTTTTGGAGAAACTTTCTTTTGTTTTTTCACATGGACTCTTTGTGATTGTACTCTGAATATTCTTTAGGCACAAAACACGTTTCCTGGTGAAACTTTGTTTCATCATTTGTCTCCAAATGTCCTTGTTCCCTAAAGGAATTATTATCACCTTTTCAACATTTTTTTGCGTCTTACATACTTTCTTCCTTAACACTTTCAATAGCAAGTTGCTTTGAAAAAAGCCTTATTGATATTATTTACCAACTTTTCAGACACATCAGGTCCCACATTATCATAATCTCAAGTAAAGCATTCATTTCTTTAAGGACTGAGTCACTTCATTATTCAGCTCAGACAGTCTTAACATTCTAATGATTGTGAGTTCTTACCAGAAGCTGAACTTGTGAGACTTTTGAAATCATCCGATTTTTGATCTGATGTATCCCCCTCCTCTATTTCCGTAAACAAGCTCTTGGAGGTAGAAGGCTGTTCAGTGACCTTTCTTTCGGTAATTTGCAGCAATAAATGTATCACCCTTTTTAGGTCACCTGATTTACTCAGGTGACCTATTGCTATCCGTTTTCGTCCGTCGTCGTGTGTTGTGCGTCGTGTGTTAACATTTGAACATTTTCAGCTTCTTCTCCAAAACCGCTGCACCAATTTCAACCAAATATGGTATAAAGCATCTATGGATGAAGGGGAAAAAACTGTGAATTTCGTGATCCCTGCCCCCCCCCCCCCCCCCCCCCCCCCGGGGCGTGAGGGGTGGGGCCAAAACCACTAAAATTAATGCAATCTTTAAAAATCTTCTTCTTTACTCTAGGACATCTAGTTAGAATAATCTAACTGTGTCTCGGTACAGGCCCTCACCACAGTTAGAATACGTCCCATATACTTGCAACGTAGCAAATCGGAGTAGATCCGCTCCGAAACGATTTTGAAGAATATAAAATGATTTGCACTGGGAATAACTACCAAAATAACCAAAACAAACCTTCTTGAGATTGCTTAATATGCCTTTTATCCCAAAACAAGAAATCTGTGAGCCAATGCTCACTAGTAATACCCCCGCTCTGATGTAAATAGGCACTATCATGTTAATATACATAAGTTCAATAACGCAGATGCACAGAAAAATTAAAAGTTGACATCAGATTCATGTCAAAATGAATCCCACCATATGGCTTTCTTCAACAAAGAGTGTACTAAAATTAAGCATCTGCTATGAATAGTTAATGAGAAAACTGCAACGAAAAGTTGTTATGTATGAAACAGACTGACACACAGACAAACAGGAAGTTGACATCGGGTTTAAAAAAAAAATGAATCCCAACGTATGGCATGCCTCAGAGAAGATTGTGTTAAAATTTCAAGCAACTGCAATGAGTACTTGCTGAGAAAACTGTGACGAAAATTTGTTATGTATGAAACGGACAGATGCACAGACAAACAGGAAGTTGACATCAGATTTTAACAAAAATGTATCCCAACGTACGGCATGCCTCAGAGAAGATTGTGTTAAAATTTCAAGCATCTGCAATGAGTACTTGCTGAGAAAACTGCGACGAAAATTTGTTATGTATGAAACAGACTGACACACAGACAAACAGGAAGTTGACATCGGGTTTGAACAAAAATGAATCCCAACGTATGGCATGCCTCAGAGAAGATTGTGTTAAAATTTCAAGCATCTGCGATGAGTACTTGCTGAGAAAACTGCGACGAAAATTTGTTACGGACGGACACACAGACACACGGACGGACGGACAGACACACAAGGCTAAAACAGTATACCCCCCTCTCCTTCGGAGCAGGGGTATAAAAATGATCCATATAAATCCGTAAATCCAATTAATTTTCTCAACGTTTTTCTCTCCATTCAAATGGTTACATTTGGAACTCTCTAGATTATTCCTAGTAAATGCTCTATCGCCCGTGTTTCTTTCTGCTACATAACGAATACACGGAACGAATTCTATCGTTAAACCGGCTCCGTAGGACAATACCATTTTAACGATAGAACATTCTATCTACAGGACATCAAGCAGGCAAACTGTTTGCATGATTGTAATCTTGCTAGCAAGGGTGCCTCAAAAATTGTGAATTTTATGGCCCCAGCTAGGGTCAGGGGTTATGGTTTCAGGGTGGGGCTCTTGTTTGAATATGTAGTGAAAATACATGAATTCTTTGACAGGAGGCCCATGGGCCTTATAGGTCACCTGAGCATAATGCAACAACTTTCCAGTGATTGAATTTGATTCCTGTTTTAATTCCAGATGCTATGGCGTTCACAATTTTGAAATAGGCACCATTGATCATCATAACAATAGACTTAGCAGTTGCTTAGTTTGTTTACCTAATACCCATAGGCAGGGTAGGGGAACAAAAAATGCATTTCAAGTGATCAGTAATATTCAGCATGATCAGTAATGCCCCATTCACACACGAACCCCTGACCCTAAGGCCTAGATCCACACTTTGCACAATTTTTGAAAAGGCACCCTTGCTTTTCAAAAATATTTGATAAATACCAAGGAGCAGATTTCAAACAATTCATCCAGTTTCAGTATATAAGTACAGCCCCCCCCCCCCCTTCATGTTACCCCTGACCCTGGGGCCTTGAAATTCACAATTCTGGAAGGTAGGAACCCTTGCTCATTATAACTACATAGGTAGTTCATCTGCTTAATACCAAGGAGCAGAGATGAAAAATTTCAAAGATTTAGTGTATTTTCACTGTATAATCAATAGAGCCCCACCCTATCACTAGAACCCCTGACCCTGGGGCCATAAAATTCACAATTTTGGTAGAGGCACTCTTGCTCATCATAACTATGCACTTATTTAGATAACTATGCACTTATTTAGTTTGTTTAATACCCAGGAGCAGAGAAGATTTTCAAAGAATTCATGTATTTTCACAATATAATCTATAGATCCCCACCCTTACACCAGAACCCCTTACCCTTGGGCCATGAAATTCACAATTTCGGTAAAGAGACTCTTGCTCATCATAACTATGCACTTAGTTTATTTAATACCCAGGAGCAGAGAAGAAGATTTTCAAAGAATTCATGAAATTTCACTATATACTTATTTAGCCCCACCCTAACACCAGAACCCCTGACCCCGGGGCCATGAATTTCACAATTTTGGTAGAGGACTCAAGGCTGATTACAATTATGCAAACAGTTTGACTGCTTGATGTCCAGGAGTAAAGAAGAAAATTTTTAAAGATTGCCCTAATTTTAGAGGTTTTTGCCCCACCCCTTGTGGGGGGGGGGCAGGGCCCATGAAATTCACAATTTTTGTTCCGCTTTACCCACAGATGCTATATGCCAAATTTAGTTGAAATTGGTTCAGTGGTTTCAGAGAAGAAGCTGAAAATGTTCAAATGTTAATGCACGACGAACGACGACGGACGAAAAGTGATAGCAATAGGTCACCTGAGTTTACTCAGCTGACATAAAATTTTTTTCTCTGCTCCTTGGTATTAAAAAAACTAAGTTCATAGTGATGATGAGCAAGAGAGCCTCTACCAAAAGTTTGAATTTTATGGCCCCAGGGTCATGGGTTCTGGTGTTTAAGGGCGGGGTTCTGTTTGAATATTTTCTAGTGAAAAAATATCTTTGATTTTTTTCTCTACTCCTAGGTATTAAATAAACTAAGTACATAGCTATGATGAGCAAAAATGCCTGCTCCAAATTTGTGAATTTTATGGCCCCAGGGTCAGGGGTACCATAGAGGGAGGGGGGCTGTACTTATATACTGAAAATGAATGAATTGCTCGAAATCTGCTCCTTGGTATTAATCAAATATTTTTGAAAATCATGGATGCCTTTTCAAGAATTGTGCAATGTGTGGATATAGGCCTAAGGGTCAAGGTTCATGAGTTGAAGTGCATTTTTTTGTTCCTCTACCCTGCCTATGGGTATTAAGTAACCAAACTAAGCAATTGCTAAGTGTATATTTATGACGATCAATGGTGCCTATTTCAAAATTATGAATGCCATAGCATCTGGCTTAAAACATGAATTAAGTACAATCACTGGAAAGTTGTTGCATAATGCTCAGGTGACCTGTAAGGCCCTTAGACCTCTTGTTGTTTATGCCAGTGGCAAGAGATCCAATCGTGCTTTGAATTGTTTTAACTAATCTAGATAATTTTACTTTAACAAAGAACAAAACAAATATGTGAGAACCATTTTAAATTGCTTGGCATTTACAAACCGAGATATGATATAAAAAATCAAATTTTTTAAAAAATAAAATCTAACCATGGCTGAAAACTTTTGCAAATAGAGTTCTGAGTTAATTACCAGGGTATCCTCATGTTCATTTTCCTCTGCCCTGCCTGTGAGCGAGTCTATTGATAAATAAGATTTAAAGTAACATAAATAATCATAATAAATAATACATTGCATATAAAAAAGAGTTTTTTAACTGAACTGATATTTTACGCATTCTTAGTTTATATACAGAAAAATCAAAAAAACATACCCATACTATGTATGTTCCAGGGAATAACTGGTGACAGCCTCTCTTTTTTACCCTGTCCGGTACCAGTTAATCTAATTCTTGGATGATAAGACAAAATAAACCAAAATGCTCGGGCATTTATTTTACATTTACATTAATCAGTATTCAATTTTGAAATGTTCGTTAGCTCCATTTACTATTCATTTTGATGATTTAAGTAATCTAAGCTGGCCTGAAAGAAAACAGTAAAAACTCGCGCCTAAGGAGATAGTGAACACGTGAGATAAATTCTTGGATACAGACAATAAAACGGAAGAGATTGGCTCAGGTCATATTGAAATTAAAAGAAGATGACTTAACACAGAGGAAGAAAGATTGGTTATGGATAGGGGAAGTTTCCAAACGGAACTCTAGCACCAACGAGTTTATTTGGTCAAACTTAAGCTTCATTCACATTTCAAGATCATAGTGAATAAAACTAGAGGTACTGTGAGCAATGAGCTCACTAAATGATACCCCCCGCCTCCCATAATGTCGATGTGTTGCTTTATATTGTTTTACGGTATTGTGTAAAGAGGAATAACTCTTCCCGTCAAATGTTATCCAGAAGCTTCTATTATGTGACGTCATAGGTAAACAAAAAATGGCAATGTCTATGTTTTTCTCTGGGAAACCTAAAATACGTGTCGAATAAAAAAGTAAAATAGGAGGTGCACAATGGCAATATGTAATGAAGATTCTGTGAAAGTTTCATTCAATTTCACTCGGTAGTATAAGAGGAGTTGCGGATAAGAGAAAAAGCGTAACAGACGGACGGACGGACGTACAGACGGACGGACGGACGGACGGACGGACGGAAATCCCGATCACTATATACCCTCCTGCTTTTCAAGCGGGGGGTATAAATATATAAAGAAACACGCACGCTAACTCTCGATTCCCGCCTACATTTTGGAGCCATTTAATTCAATATGAATAGCAATTTGGCCATAAAATCTTTGTTTAATACAAAGAACAATTAAATTGTAATTGATAAATCGTCTTAATACCGGCGCTAAACAGTAAATTATCCATAATTCCAGCTCTTGAAAAAAGGGGGGTTGACGATTTTTTCCATGGAAATCGGAGTTTCAAGCATCACCGTATTTTAAAATAGTCTTGGATAAGATTAAATGTTCCTTATATCTTTTCTTATGTTTTAGGCAAATTAAAAAAAACATAAATATTTCAATAAATTATAATGTTTCAGTTGTAATCGCTTTGAAATTGGTGGAAAATAAGCATTTTTAGGTCACCTGAGTCACTCAGGTGACCTATTGCTATCTGTTTTCGTCCGTCGTCGTCCGTCGTACGCCGTTCGTCGTCAATCGGTCGTAAACTTTTGAACATTTTCAGCTTCTTCTCTGCAACCACTGAACCAATTTCAATCAAATTTGGCACAAAGCATCTATGGGTGAGGGGGAACAAAAATTGTGAATTTCATGATCCCTGCCTCCCTGGGGCCTGGGGGGTGGGGCCAAAACCAGTAAAATTAATGCAATCTTTAAAAATCTTCTTCTTTACTCCTGGACATCAAGCAGTCAAACTGTTTGCATGATTGTAATTAGCATTGAGTCCTCTACCAAAATTGTGAAATTCATGGCCCTGGGGTCAGGGGTTCTTGTGCTAGGGCGGGGCTAAATAAGTATATAGTGAAAAAGCATTATTTCTTTGAAAATCTTCTTCTCTGCGCCTGTGTATTAAATAAACTAACTAAGTACATAGTTATGATGAGCAATAGTGCCTCTACCAAAATTGTGAATTTTAGGGCCCCAGGGTCAGGGTTTCTAGTGTTAGGGCGGGGCTCTATTGATTATATAGTGAAAATACATGAATTCTTTGAAAATCTTCTTCTCTGCTCCTATGTTTTAAATAAACTAACTAAGAACATAGTTATGATGAGCAAGAGTACCTCTACCAAATTGTGAATTTTATGGCCCAAGGGTCAGGGGTTCTGGTGTTAGGGCGGGGCTCTATTGATTACACATGTATAGTGAAAAAACATTAAATCTTTGAATTTTTCTTCTTGTGCTGTGTATTAAGCAGATGAACTACCTATATAGTTATGAGCAAAGGCCCTTATCTTCAAGAATTGTGAATTTCAAGGCCCCAGGGTCAGCAGTACCATGGGGGGGGGGGGGCTGTACTTATATACTGAAAATGAATGAATTGTTTGAAATCTGCTCCTTGGTATTAATCAAATATTTTTGAAAAGCAAGGATGCCTTTTTAAAAATTGTGCAAGATTCAAGGGTTCATGTGTGGTAGAGTCACTACTGATTATTGCTGAATATTACTGATTTGTTGAAATGCATGTTTTGTTCCCTTACCCTGCCTATGGGTATTAAGTAACCAAACTAAGCAACTGCTAAGTGTATAGTTATGATGATCAAAATTGTAAATGCTATTATAATAGCATCTGGCTTAAAACATGGATCAGATTCAATCAGGAAAGTTGTTGCATAATGCTCAGGTGACCTATAAGGCCCATGGGCCTCTTGTTATCGTTTTTTGTGAATAAATATATGTTCCCCCCAGTGTCACACAAAACGCTTTGGTATGAATTTGTGAAATACCATTCCATATTACCTGTAAAAAGGAATTTTTGTGACACGGGGGGGGGGGGGGGAGATGTTTTAAAAATATTTTCCGTTTTCCATTGATTTCTATAGTGAAAAACACAAGTTTTACCAAAGAGTTATCTCTCTTTGTTTTCCCAAATGAGTAATGTTTTATGAAAATTCATATAATTATCTATAAAAAATATTAAAAATTCATCGAATATGTTAACTTTTGAAAATTGACTTGGAGGTAGGCGGGAGAACAATACTATCGTTCGCAGTTCTTTACTTTCTCTGACAGCTGAGCTTGAACGCATCTTCACTCAGCGGCAACATTTTTGGAGAGTTGTATTTTTTCTATCTCAAAGTTTGTCTGGCACGCAAGGAATTAAGATCATTCCAATCTGATTTGTGCAACTGTATAAAAGTTTAAAAATTCTCTTGTTTTTCTTTATCTGCCTCTGATTTTATCTGATCTGCAAATCCTTGTACATCTTTGAAGATTTTTCCTGATTTTCAGTGCAAGTGAAGGAGTTGAATAGAGATGTGTATCTTCACTAAACCCAGCAAGGGACTTCACGCAGGTTACTACATGGTTAAACCTAAATAGATCCATTTCATGCAAAGTGAACTTAAGAGTTAAAATATTGAACATTGTTTTCAATATAGCTGAAGTTTTGTGAATCAAGCAGTTAACTAGAAAAAACATCTTGCACGTAAGTGACCTTTTGACCTTATATTATAAGGCTTTGCAAGACAATTATTTCAAAATCTCTCAATTTCATGGTCACATTTATCAACATTCTTGTGTCAGGGGTATTCATTTCAGAAAAAATCATAACTAGGAGGTCACTACTGGAAACATCTACACTCTGCCTGGTATTGCATCACTTAGTAAACTAAATAAGACAGATCTGACATTTCTTCCTTACAAATAAAAACTATGAACATAATACTTAAACTGAATAATTTACACAAATAAAATACTACCGAACTCTCTTTGTTTTATAATAACGTGACAAACAGTATAAGCTCTTTTTTTAATACATCAAGACACTTTTTCTCCCCCCCCCCCCATTTTTTCTTTACATAAGTCGATTAAAACGTACTAAACAAAGCCTGCTTGTTTATTTCAGGATAGAAAATAACTGAGGAGGGATTTAAAGGAGCTTGAACTGATGATAGTGTATGAGATAATGTCTGAGCCAGTAGAGAAGAAGGTCTTGTCGATCGTTTCCTGTCCCCACAGCTTTAGTTCGACTGACCCTGTTTGGTCTGTAATGGTTACAATTTTCCTCTTTGAATTGTTACCAATGAGGACATTGGTCATCTGTAAAAGAAATGAATTAGGAATGAAATTTAGGGAAAAAAATGAAGATGTGGATTTTTGTTCATGATCAAACTGTTTTTTAAGTTACATGTTTTGAAATACACATATCCTTTTGCATGAATATTCTTGAATCTACAATATTGAAAAAATAAGTAAATCATATGTATACCCATTTTAAAGGATATACAAGTTGAAATGTATTGGTGCATATAAATTTTAGTGCCCGTGATTGTCATCAATGCAAATAATGTGATTGATATATTTTTCTTTTGATCCACTCTGTCCATATTTGATTTTGTAAACCATATATGGAACAGAGCAGGGTTATTTAAATAATCGATAAATGTTTTCATGAATTTTCTGCATGGTCGATTAGTAATGTTTATTGTATTGGTCTTTGTCCGGAATTATTTACTATTTGAAATGTGAAGAATGACACCACAGTTTGTTCTATTTTGAAGCTTCTAAGATAAGTAATAGGTAAGCATTAACAATAGGGAAATTGGTCTTGTTGAGTTATAATTAGCTATTGGATGAATTAAGTAAGGTATTGTGAATTTGAGCATTCCAGTTTATATGGTCTTAGGTGAATGCTCAGTTTGAATAAAGAAAAGTGTGTTTAATATTTAAGAATCTGATTGTTGACAATAAATTTTAGTGTTCAGGGTTTGCACCAAAGGTGGTGAATATAGTAGTTTACCATAATTTACTCCTTGGCAGTGCATGTAATAAAATTTTTTAAATGAGCTTCTTGTTATGTTTTACATTTTTTAGTCCAGAGGTTTAGAGGAGGATTATTTCATACAAATATGATAAAATCTGAAGTTACTGATATGGAGTTGAGGATAAGAAATTGTAACACTGCATGTTTTTTTTTTTCAATTTCATTTACTATAAACATCAACATTATTCTAAAGGAATGCATACCCTGTCCTCTGTTCATTTTAAGGAAACCCTTGTGCCCTTCTGCTTTGTTTTGATGGTAGCAATATCTTCCAGTGGAGGACTTGTGAACTGCTGTATTGTCTGCAGACTGATTTGTTCAGTGGCTGTGTCAAAGACCTGCACCATGAAGAAAAATATTATTGGGGTTTTCAAGCCATTGACAAACAGATTTAAATTTTGCTAATATGAATACAAATCTAGCATGATAGTTCAAGCATTAATTATAGGGCCTGCAGACAGAAAAGAAATATGTGGATAAAATAAGAGTTTGAGGTAAAATCAGAAAATCTAAGAAATGTGGTTCCAAATTCAGATAAATAATAAGATTTAATAAGCTATATTTCCATTAGTTAACTCTTCAGAATTAGAGTCAGTTTGGTCGTCTGAGTTAGACAGCATGGCATTGCAGATAATACAAACACATGACAAGACATGCCAGAATCATTCCAATTTTAAATGTTAATTGGCTTAATTTTCATTCATCTAAAGAGTAGAAGAACTTAAAGACATGAGAGAGAGTGAATACCCAAGCTTTATCGTCTAGTAATAAAATTACGATATTCCGAGGTATGTGTATTGACTTTATATTTACCATTACGATAGAAACATACGATCACCAATAGGTATAAATTAATATCCTTGTCATCTCTACTCTTGATTTAAATAAAGTCCACAACAATAAAGTATTTCATATGCATTTTGTTAAGATTCTTTCATCTACGAGTTGTTTAAATGTTTATGTTTCTTTTGGCCCAGAAATCCTGCGAGATTTGTACATTCTCCGACTTTTTTACAAAAGAGTGACAAAGAACTGTAACTCTTCAATAGTGAAAATAGAATGTTTTGTTAAGAATATTGATCAGTTTATTAATTTCGTTTCCAACAAATCTTAAATTTTCAAGGGAGTTTTTTGTCATTAATCATGTTAATGTACTTAGGTCATGTTCTCATGTATACATTATATTTTAAGATATAGAGTTATATTAAAATTCATGTGCACAGGTGACATGTAAATTGAACTGAAGGCTGGTAAAGGGAAATCTATCAAAGTATTTTTATGTATACGTGTAAGTTGATGACAAAATAAGCAGAGTAAAAGAAATGATTATAAGTAGAAGTATTTCAGTACACATACTGTAGAGTAGTCAGAAAGGCGGATTCCACCATCTTGCCTCATGGAATATCCTCTGACAATGAGTGATCTGTTGATGGAGGATTTCATCTTTCAAATCCACTTCTCAGGCATCGAGAGTTCATGCAGGTCCTGGAAGGTAGTAGTCTTTGTTAGAACATAAGTAATTCCATAAGACTTTCCATCTTGGGTCGACCTCTCCTCTGTGGGTTCAAGCACGAACACTTTCATGTTGACCCCTGGAACTTAAAAATGAAAACACGGCTTATTAATTTATTTGGTCCGGAAAGTGAAAAGGTTAAGGGTATTTTATAAGACATTTTTCTTGATACAGGAATTACATGCAGTGAGAAATTGTATTTATCCTGTAATTCCCAATTGTTAGTTTGTAGGATTGGATCTGTAAAATATATACCATGCAAATGAAGTTAAACTAATGAAAAATTTATACATGTAGTAAGGTCATAATTTACAAGTGGCCCAGTTAATTAAGTACAGCTCCATGTAAAAATCATGCAGAGAGTGATTCATTGGGGGTTTCAGAATTTCTTCAAACTTTGCATGTTGGTAGATTATGCTAAGATACTCCAAAAAATTATTTTTTTTTTTAATTCTGCCATTGGTATCCATTGCAACCGATAAACTGTTTTGGGCAAAAAATGGCTGAAACTTCCTCTAAAAACAGGCAAAAATACCAATAATGAAGATTAAATGAAAAGAAAACTAAACAATAAAACAAATTTACGTTTATTTTTTATTAATATACAGCATAAGTAGTTACTATCCATATCTAGTTAAAATATTTTTGTGACCAGTAATGTGTTCTAATTTTAAGCTAAAAAGGGGATATAATCCATATTGGCAAAAAATGTAAAATATCCATTTTTTAGGATTTTTGTCTATCAAAAATTTCTAAAAACCCCACAGCCAAACTAAAAAGCCATGTTAGTTTCATAGAGACTATAGTCTAAAGTCAATAAAATTATTAAAACATTTTTGTGCAAATGATTATTAATTTTCCAACACAACTGATGAATTTTGTTCAAAAATGGTAATTTCTATTTTTTGTCTCAGTCCAATATATGCCATATATGTTTGCATGTAAAAAAATAAAGCATTTCAAAACCATCTTATTATATTCCCATTTTCAAATACAATCAAATTATTTACTTTTCCCTTTTGTCTATAATATCATCCTCAATTGCGGCTGGATCAGCTATTTTGTCTAATTCATTCGTCCAATCCGCATCCCGTTCTTCATCCGAATTTCCTTGCGACTCCTCAGATAATGCGATTGAGTATGAATTGTCTTCCAGTGGTCTAGTTATGGTTGCCGTTGGCTGGTTAATTTTTGGCACATGGCTCATATTAACCATCATTTGCTGCATTAACTTGGTCTGTTTCATGAGAAATGTCTCCAATGCCGAGGACATCATTTCTTTAGCTGCATTGTTTTTGTTTTTGCCGGAAGTCGTCATTTTTTGACATTCCGATCCCGATTCAGAAGCATGGGTGCTGGATCGGGATTCTGCTAGGTAATCTCCAACGCTCGGTTCGCAGTCAGCTATGTGAATGCTCCTGTCTCCCGCAGATCCAAAATTGGTTTTCCACTGCGTCTTTGTCCCAAAATTGGGCTCTGTATTTTCAGAACTCTCAAACCCAGAATTGGGTGTATGAGATAAAGCAGTGTCTAGCCCACAATGGAGCTCAACAATGGCAGCATCAACCTCCCGCCTCGCTGATCGTGGCATTCTGTATTTACAGAAATTATACCACTCTAGGAAAATGTTCTTAGTAGTTCTGTAACTATTTAACAAGTTTTAACTCATTCAATGGCAAGCAAACAAAGTCAGAATGACTTTAAAAATTAATAAATTCCACAGAGATGAAGATGCACGTCTTAGTAAACAAAGACACCTCAAAGCACTGACCATCACGTGACCTCGAAGCAATCTCATTGGTTCCCTCAGTACTGTTGATTTGGTTAAATGGGATATTCATGCATGAATAATTTTTTAGTATATTGAATTTTAACAGAAAAGATAATCTGATTGGAAAATCGCTGCGATATTAAACCTCTTTCATTGAATATGGTGTCAGTACATCATGTTCATGGTTCACAAAGCGGCGGAAAGCTGCCTTGAAAGTTGCTCCAGACCTAACATACGGGCCCTTGCTGTTTTGTGCGTCACAGAGGTAGAAGGAAGAACCTGACCTTGCCATATGACTTGAGGAGGGCCATCATTTCTGTTAACTTATAGTAGCCTGCATTGTCTGACCAGACATGAAAAAGGGGAAGTCAATGTATCAGTAGAATGACTATTTTCCATTACATCAATGATCATTTCTGCAGTAGTCATGCTGTCCTAAGATATTTGACTCTAGAAGATATGCACAAAGCCTAGACTCTCAACATTAGTTCTTATGGAAAGCCCCTGTCATATGCCATTGTAAGCCACGTTTCCCGAACCAATCACTCGGCTCGACAAGACCAAGATTTTGGATCTTTCAGCCTAACCAGCTTCGTTAGCGAAATCCCTCAGTATACCCTGAAAAAGGTTTCTTGAAGTTAGAAAATACAGGCTGCTTTTTTTAAGCAAAAAAGAAATACCAGTATTGGGTTGTCAGGGCAATTACAAATACATTTCAAATCTTTAATAAGTCAAAAGCTGACTGACGTTTTTTTTCTTAATGTTTAAATGAATTAATATTTTTAAACATACCAGAAAAGATAGCGAACAATGGACAAAACCAGCCCCATGTTCACACACACAAACCGTAACTGAATGCAAAGCTACAGATTGAATCATAAGTTTGATTCAGAAAATGTCAAAAAGTTAATAGACTAATCTTTTCCTTTATTTTAATTTGTATGTCGGGCCCCTAAAATCCTGCAATCGGTCATCTCTCAACACCTCGGATGGACCAACTTTCAAAATAAACGAAGTTGTCAGCAACTTCGCTTCGACAAAATTGACCAAATCCTAAAATACAGACATGACAGTTATTTAACATATATTTCCGTGTCATTTACAAATAAACATCATTTTCGAAGAATATGGTAATACCTGTCCTTTATAGTTCTTTGAAAACTTTTCTTTTAACGTGCCCCCATGATAATAAAAAGTAACAGTTGTAGTTAGGTTTAGACTGTCGTTTAAATCTTCGTCAGCTGCAGGTGATTCAGGATTGTCTATGACAAAAGGCACCAGCTCATCTGACGAACTCTCAGATTCTGTCACGATCACAAATGCATTGTCGCTTTCAAGACAACCTGAAATATATAAAAATTACAATGATCAGTACCTGTTGGATCATTTCCTAAATGTCTCTATAAAATTTGTACATGAAAAATTTACATTTGGCTATCTTAGCTTTGAACAAATTAAAAAAAACTAATAAATGTTTGAAAGAAAGAAATGATTTGATGTTCAAAATTAATAAAATATTATCAGCAGTTAAATTTAGAAATAGGAGCCTGATGGGTCTTTACTCTTTATCATTTATTTTGTACATATACTGTAAAATGTAAACATTTCAAAACCAGTTTTAAAAATTGCGTTGTCAGTGTAAAGAGTACGTGCCTTGTTACAATTCACAGCGACACAGACATCTAATTTACCATGCATTTGTTAAGACAATAATATTTTTTTGGCTTTGTATTGTGCGTCTGAAATTTGCACAGGCTTACTTTCAGAACAGGCAAAGTCGTAATCTGTCAAAACTCTTCTGTGGATCTATGCTATTTCGATAGCCAAGAATGGAGAACTCATCGTCAGATATATAAATACTAATTTATGTGACTACGGAAATGTTGTACATAATAACTCAGTATTAAATTAGAATTTTTCAATACTTTACAGCAAATTAAAATTTTATAGTTTTAAAAGTACTCATTAAGGTGAAAACAAAGCGAGTGATGTTTACAGAAAATAATGAACTGAAAAAGTTAGCTAAGGCAGCAATGAGAAAGGCAAACTCGAATGAACAATATTCTAGGAAAAAACACTGTGCCGGATAATTATGCCACTTCAAAAGTGGCATTTTGGCGCCCGCCAAATTCTCATTTCACATAAAAATCATGTATACCAGGTGGTAGACCATCTCCATAACTTACCCAACTATGTTGTTAACCCTTATCCTGCCGATCGCGACCTAGAGTCGGGATGGCTTATCAGTGCCGCTGCTGCCAATCGCGACTTCATGTCGTTTTTTTTTCCTGATATGATGCTATATTCCAAGCTATTTTCAACACTGTATTTAAGAATAAGGAATTAAGATGTTTTTTAATAGAAACAACGAATATAGACAAATGAAAAAATTAAGATAAACTCAATTAAAAAAATATTCCCGAAATATAAATTACGTTGTGCTAAAATTTAAATACTCTGTTGATAGTTGATGCATCTAAATCTGCTTTGATTTGCTTTTTTAGGAATTTTGATTTGTGCAGTAACAGTTACAGCCCTAATAATATTTTATGAGCTGGGGAAACTTGTCAAGTTTTGGATCAATCGCTGCTGCCCATCACTTAACATTTCTGATATGCATTTGCTGTCACCATGGAAACTTGTCAAGTTTTGGATCAATCGCTGCTGCCAATCACTTAACATTTCTGATATGCATTTGCTGTCACCATCATCATACACAACTTCAGGAACCTAGATAACAAGCCCCCGCTCCTCAGCCGGGGTAACAAGCCCCCATTCCACAGCCGGGACAACAAGCCCCCATTCCACAGCCGGGACAACAAGCCCCCATTCCACAGCTCAACAAAAGATGTTTGTAAATCACTTATGCCCCCTCCCCCAATTGGAATTTTTCCAAGTCCAAAAGAGCAAAACTCTGTCAAAAATGACACGATTGTACCCAAAACAGAATTTGACATATACATATGATAAATATGTAAATAAAATTTCAGTATATGCAACGGTTGTGAAGAAAATGAACTAAAACTGAAAATAATTGGAACTTTTCTATGTCGAAGGGGTAAAACCCTTTCAAAAACGGGCCAATTTTACCTAAAACAGAACTTGACCTTGATATTCATATGAGGAATCTGTATACAAAATTCCATTTCAGTATGTGCAACGGTTGCAAAGAAAATGAACAGAAACTGCAAATGATTGGAATTTTTCAAAGTCCAAGGGGCATAACCCTGTCAAAAATGGTGCGATCTTATCCATAATAGAACATGACCTAGATTTTCAGAGATATATCTGTATATGAAATTTCATTTCAGTTTGCAATGGTTGCAAAGAAAATGAACGGAAACCGCAAATTTTTCTAAGTACAAGGGGCATAACTCACGCTTCCTATCGCATTCAGCCCAGTCGAGTCCTTAAAACAGTTACACGTGTATGTTACCTGTTCCTTTACTGTTGTGTATACCTGTACCGTTTACCATGTAGAACTTGTCTGTTCCTCGTCACCTTATATACTACTTTAGGGTAGGCGACGTTTTCAATAGTAAAATGTTATTATTTTACAGTACGCAAATGATTTTACATATTAAAGAATGAAAAATAAACTTTTAACAATTCCATACTCAGCACTTTCAAAATATATCATCAACCGGACGAGCATAGTTCTCGCGGTAAAAGCTGTTCAATTCATTGTGTCCCTGTACTGCAATCAGAATGGCAGACACAATAAAGGGACAACAGAAGAAAACCTGATTTTGTATTATTTAAAAGAGGAGTTTTAACTTTAATGTGATATATTGTGACTTATGAACTTATTTTAATCATGTTAAAACACAATCAGCTGGTGATTAGCTCTGCTTATATAGTGACAGATTTAAGCAGCTAACGAGACGCTGAAAGACTAGGAAGTCGATAAATTCAGATTTGAATCGACTTAGTTAGGGCAAGATGAGATTTCATAGGGATATTTTTTGCCGCCACCTTATGCACTCTGTTACAAATATATTTTCAGACCTGTAGATTTACATACATCAATCAGTCTCCTACCAAATACATTGCATAACTTATCAGTATTTTTCCTTTTAGGAAAATTCAAATGAAAATCTTCATAAACCAGAAGTGTATTCTCGTTAAGTATATCTTGAGGTAACTTATCGTTAGCAATATAATCAATGCATTCACCTGTTCTAGCGTTAAAATCTCCAAAACTATAAACATCCCTACTATCTTTGTATTTACAGTAAGATTCTTCTAATAATTGAAACAGATCAATGTCAAGTGAATCGTAAAAAACACTATTATTCGGTGGTATATAACAAAATGCTAAATATACAAAAATATTGTTGCCGTATTGATTTATGGTACATAGTTTTAACCATACAATACTATCAAAAATGATATCTACTATGTAACTTTCACTGTATGACCAAATCTTTGTTGTCGTTTCACATCCGGTAGTTCCTCACAGCTTTGTCTATGTCGTTGAATCCCTGCACATATATTCGCATCCCTGAGTAACTGGTAAAAACACATCTTAACTCACATCTTGTTTTTTCACAGAGCAGATACGGTTGATAATCCACAATCCTTGTGGCTGATCATTTTCTTGGAGTCCATGCATTTGAATGAAAAAATCATACACAAAATTCAGCAACTGTTCATTAGTCAATGAAGAAACTCTCTCAGCTAAACACATTTTGATTTTGTCCATTTTGTTGTAGACTGCTACTCTCTCTGCATCTGACTTCACATAAAACCGAATAGATCCTGATATAAGTGGATTTTCTTGGCCCTTTCTCTTTTCATTCCTAGCTTTCATTTGTTCACCAGTGCCTGATTTTCTTTTCTTCCTCTCATATTTTTTCAGTTGTCATTGCGTCATCTTTTGTTGTTTCCTTGATCATCCATAATTGTTTCTCTGCTTTTGATACTAAATTACTGATGAGGATAATGGAAACCACTATAAACTAGAAAAAAATAAGGATTATACTGTCATAAAATATTTAAAAGTTATTCAACACTTGTACAAGTGAAAAGAAAAAAAATACTTAATACAAAGTCAATAAAATTTAAAATTTTCATAGAATTATTTCAAATCATCATAGAATTATCCTTACAAAACTACAGACTACACAAGAACCATGAAAAAGCATCCAATCAATAAAAGCACGAAAACCTTTGACTTGCTTTCTAACATTGGTTTCTTTTTTGCTGTTTTACTTCTGGTAGTTGTTGCAGAATACTAGGCTTGTTGTCCTGACTCTGGAATGGGGGCTTGTTATGGCCTGCTTCGAAGAAGGGAGGGCATATTGCTTTTCTGCTGTCTGTCGGTCAATTTAGTTTCCGTTCATTTTCTTTGCAACCATTGCACGTAGTGAAATGAAATTTTATATACAATTTATATATCACATAAAAATCTAGGTCATGTTCTATTATGGGTACGATCGCACAATTTTTGACGAAGTTATGCCCCTTAGACATAGAAAAATTCCAATTATTTGCAGTTTCAGTTCATTTTCTTCGCAGGGTCCTTCGGATGAGACCTTAAAAACCGAGGCCCCGTGTCAGCGGCAGACGTTGGTACGATAAAGATCCCTCACTGCTCAATTGCCCTGAGTGCCGAGTAAAAGTCAAAATTTGAAGCCCTTCTCCGGCATACGGTGACGTCTCTATATACGTGAAAAATTCTCGTGAGGGAGTTAAACAATATACAATCAATCAATCAATATCTTCGCAACCGTTGCACATACTGAAATGAAATTTTGTATATCTATGTCAAATTCTGTTGGGTACAATCGTGCCATTTTTGACAGAGTTTTGCTCTTTGGGACTTGGAAAAATTCCAAATAGGGGAGGGGGCAAAAGTGTTTTACAAACATCTCTTGTTGTCTCAGCTGAGGAGCGAGGGCTTGTTGTCCCGGCTGTGGAATTGGGGCTTGTTGTGCCGGCTGAGGAGCGGGGTTTGTTGTCCCGGCTGAGGAGCGGGGGCTTGTTGACTAGGTTGCTGAGAAGTGTCTGCTGAAGTTGTGTATGATGAGGGTGACAGCAAATGCATATCAGAAATGTTCAGTGCTGGGCAGCAGGGATTGATCCAAAACTTGACAAGTTTCTTTAGCCAATAAAATATAATTAGGGCTGTAACTGTTACTGCCAAAATAAAAAATCGTAAATGAAAGAAAATCAAAGTATCAACGGAGTATTTAAATTTTAGCACAAAGTAATTTAGACTTCGGTACATTTTTTTTAAAATTGAGTTTATTTTAATTTTTTCAAATGTCTATTTTGTTTATAATCCTTGTTTCTACTAAAACACATCTGAATTTTTTATTTATTCTTAAATTCAGTGCTAAAAATAGCTTGGAATGTAGCATCATATGAGGAACACCCCCAAAACGACCTGAGGTCGCGATTGGCAGCAGCGGTACTGATAAGCCATCACGTATTGGCAGCAACGGTACTGATACTCTAGGTCGCGATCGGCAGGATAGGGGTTATCAACATTGATGCGTAAGTTATGGATCATCTGGAGTCACATGCAACCAAGTCCTTCAAGGTGTTACAACTCTTATAATCGCTATAGGTCTGAGGCAGAGCTTTCAAAGATGAGGGTTTTGATTTCAGTATAGTCAATGTATTTGAAATTCTTATTTGAACTTTGAGGCATGTTTGCAAAAATCACATCTCTTAGAGGACAAATGGATAGTTCATCAAACCTTAGAAACATGTAATTAATCCAATTTGTGAAAATGACACTTGTTTGTTTACTCGTATTAAATCTAAAAGCTAAATCTGCATAGGTGAAGTCATACCTGAGATTTATTATCGTTAACATATTAGACTTTTTTAGACTTATTATCATCACTTCCTTCATTCTGTAAGACGGGAATTTTACAGGAGTCGTTTCCTTAAGATCAATAGGTACGAGGAATCTAAATCGCCCTTTAAACTGGTCAGGTGCAAATGCAGTGTAGTATTTAAACTATTGTATTCTGAAGTATAAGGAATTTTGACCTGTAAATCGGAGTTCCTCTTACTTGTTAGTAAATTTCATTACACGCTCCTGACAAAGTTTGAAGATCACCCCTTAATTTTCGATTTTCATCTAAAACCTTCCGTTTCCCTGCTGCCAGAACCAATACAATGTACATTCATAGCATCAACCCCGAAAAATAAATTTTGAATATGAACAAGAGATTTGTAATACCTTCAATTTGTGCAACCTATGTAAAGAAAATGGACAGAAACTGCAAATATTAATTTGAATTATTCTAAGTTCAAAGGAAATATCTAGTATTATGACAAAAAAATGGCACAATCGTGCCTAAAACAGAACTTTACCTAGATAGTCATCTGATACATAAAAAGGCCTATTCCAAATTTCATTTCAGTGTGTGCAGATTTTGTGAAGAAATTATTTGGACCGACAGACAGCAGCAAAGAAATATGCCCTCCCTTCTTCGAAGTTGGGCATACAATTATCTAGCTGCAGTTCTGTAGCTCTCCGGAAAAATATATATTGATAGACCTCCGGTCTATCATATTTTTTTCGGAGAGCTACAGATCTGCAGCTAACAATTATCAATAAATATTTTAATGTGTACATGTATTAAGTTTATCATTATGAAAATTCAAATGAAATCAATATGCTTTAAATAAAGAAATAGACCTTTATGTAAAAATAATGAGGATTAATTTCATTTGAGGCATCTTTTTTTCGAATCACAAGTGGATGTGGCAGTTAAGATAATTGCGTAGATGTGCACTTACCATACCAATCATGATTTTAAACAATTTCCACGCTCACTCATGATAGACATGACTCAAACTATTGAAATTCAGGAAACAACTAAAGCGCAGTGATGGGATGAACACCATTTAACAACATCCAAGTTCAGTGCAATTTTAGAAGGAAAATCAGTTACAACTTAATATATGTACAAACTTATTTGTAATCAAAGTAATTTAAATCAACATTAAATGGTATGTCAAATGAAAAAAAGCGCCAGAAGGTCTATATGTACATGACTATATGTAAATCCAGAGTAGTTAAATGCCACATTCCTTGAACAGCAAAATCTTTAGCTAAAACAGCTAAACTCTTATTTCTACATTTTGCTAACTCTCCTTTTTGTGATGTAAAGTGATATGAAGAGGCTGTAACATGTTTATTATTTCAATAAATCCACTTTCTTGAAATCTATCTTTCAAATTCTAAACTATGACGTCTACATATTGTGGTATGATAGATCTGAGAATGTTTTTTTCTGCTGGGAAATGAATCTTTCTTGAATTACTTGATGTACTGTTTCATTTTCTTCATAAAACCCGTTATTGTTAGTGTTAATGGCCTCTTGGACAAATGATGTTTTGCTCTCATTGTCAGTAAATCAATTCCTCCAGTTTATCTACATAGATGCATTAAGCCTCTTTGGAATCGAGAAGAGCTTCACAGGAACTTTCCACTGGTCAGTTTCCCCTGTCTTCCAGTGTTAAAGAAAAGACTTCAGAGTTTGGATAATTCTCAACTAGATCGATTAATATTACTTCTTCTTTCAGTGTTTGGCATCCTATGTCACCCATTAAACTAATGATGTAAAGAAATTCTGCCTTAGGTATCTTTCTCTCTTTCTCTCTCTTTGCAAGGAAATAAGCACACAATGTAACGGGTGATGGGTTGCTAATCTTTGTCAAGTTTACTGGCTAGTAGTTTCTGAAGTGGTTGCTGTTTGGATTTTGATACGAGTCTAATGGATCCGAGCTGAAATCAAATTGTTGAAATGTCGTTCTTATTTAATTTAATTCTGTTTTAAAAATGAGTATTTCTTTTCAGAGTAGTCATTTGGAATCTAGTCTTTTGGACACACAAGTTCTATAATTAAATATTTTGCAGAAAGGTACAACGTGAAAGAAAGGAGGATAACTCAGATCTTTTTTATATATTGCAAGGAATAAAATATTTTATATATCAAATTATAAATACAGTGACAGAATTCTATAGAAGAAAATTGTTAGATTTTAGGACCATTAATATAAACAATATGAATCACCTTGGTAACGATTCCTTTCACCGTTACCCTGGAGGTCTGTCCTTTATCATTTTTGGGAACTTCTGCTAATGTTACAAAGGTTGGGTTTGTCCATGTCTGTACCAATTTTAGGTCTATTATAGGCATTCCAGTGTTCATGACCTGTAAGAATACAAAACCCAATGAAGAATTAAACATATTAGTTTCTAAATCAGAACTCTGTTGTACATAATGTAATTGTTTCACTTTGAACCAAGAAAGAATGATGACTGAAAAGGCAACCATAGTGGACATAGTGCGACAAAAATGAATTGAAATATGAAATCTTAATTATATGAAAATTTTCTTTGACATTTCATTTAACATCAAAATACACTTCGTGCAAAATATCTACAATTTAGTAAAATCTCAAGAAAATCTCCAATGTTCTGTTCAGTTTACGGCCATCAGACTAATTCTCTAAAACATCAGTGCTTGCCTCGATCCATGTATAATGTTACCAGAAGACGCTTTGTCATCGTCTTTGTCTGGGTTACTTCAACGTTTGATTTACCATTGTGCCAGTTAGTATTCCTGAATTTCAAGGTTCATTTTTGGTTCCGTATGTTAACGATATATTTACTTCTGTATTTCCGCCAAAGTATGGCGAGACTTCTGTGCTCTTTTTAGCTCACCTGAGCCAAAGGCTCAAGTGAGCTTTTCTGATCACAATTTGTCCGTTGTCTGTTGTTGTCGTCGTTGTTGTTGTAAACTTTTCACATTTTCATCTTCTTCTCAAGAACCACTGGGCCAATTTCAACCAAACTTGCCACAAAGCTTCCTTGGGTAAAGGGGATTCAAGTTTGTTGAAATGAAGGGCCACGCCCTTTTCCAAGGGGAGATAATTATGAATTAGAGAAAAATTTATGACTTTTTAAAAAATCTTCTTCTCAAGAACCACTGGGCCAGGAAAGATGAAACTCATGTGGAATTATCCTCAGGTAATGTAGATTCAAGTTTGTTCAAATCATGACCCCCGGGGTTAGGGAGGGGCCAAAATGGCCGACCCAAGTTTTACATAGGAAGATATAGGAAAAATCTTTAAAAATCTTCTCAAGAACCACTGGGCCAGGAAAGATGAGAAACACATTTGCAATCATTCTCAGGTAGTGTAGATTCAAGTTTGTTCAAATCATGACCTCCGGGGGTAGGGTGGGGGCAAAATGGCCGACCCAAGTTTTACATAGGAATATATAGGAAAAATCTTTATAAATCTTCTTCTCAAGAACCACTGTGCCAGGAAAGATGAAACTCATGTGGAATCATCATCAGATTGTGTACATTTAAGTTTGTTCAAATTATGACCCCGGGGCTAGGGTGGAGCCAAAATGGCTGACCCAAGTTTAACATAGGGATTTTTAGGGAAACCTTTTAAAATCTTCTTTTCAAGTACTTCAAAGCTATAATTAGTGATATTAATATGGAATCATTTCCAGGTAGTGTAGATTCTAGTTTGTTCAAATCATGAACCCATGGGGGGGGGGGGTTAAAATTCAAGCCCCCCCCCCCCCCCCCCCCCCCCCCCAAGTAAACTTTCAGTTCTGATCTGATATGTGCTTTTTCCTAGCCAATGTGCTCAGGTGAGCGCTGTGGCCCCTGGGCCTCTTGTTACACTTGTTTTGTCAGCTTCACGTGCTCACAGTGTAAGTTAATATATTTGCATATTTTTTTAGGCTTAGAATTAGTGTTTCTCAAACGTACACCTTGCAGTTTGTAATATTTCGCTCTAAATTAACTTTTACTGTAATAGTTCAGTTTCCCAGTAAATTTTTTCTATGGATGTCAATTACAGTCATAATTTGAATTTTCTACATGTTCAGTTTTATCTTATTCTCACTCTATAATGTTTATTAAGGAACAAAAATGTCGTTTAAGTCAGTATTATTACGTAAGCAGTCTTATTATGTCCAATCTATATTTATAAATGTAGTCATGTTTTTACAATATTTTAATTATGTACAATGTATTTGTAGCTTTTCACCATATTCTACATGGTTAACTGGATGTAACTCATCAAGAGACAGCACAGTGAAAATACTACGTGTAAAGCATGAGCACAACTCACAACGCACTTTTGCCGACAGACTGAAGTGAGGATAAGGAGCCCCGTGAGACAAAACTAACTGAAAAAGGAGAAGTATACTATAAGAACCAAAAAGACATTCTCTACAGAAAACTCGAATCAGCAAGTAAAATCCTTAATGAATTCATTGTCAACTCAGAACCATTACCAAAGTCTATCAGTTTATTGGAAAATGCGGAAGGAACTTGACAAAGTACATTTCAGCGTTACGATCGTCTCCGCTAGCCAAGGGTTTCTGATAACCTACTCTCCTAATAAACCCTTGGTATACGGTGAAGTAAAAAGACGGGATTTTTTTCCGTCACGTGATCTCGAATCTACCAGGTACGCACAGATTGCGTCATCGCCAGAAATAAAGACACGTGTAAAAAAAATTACATCAATAAATCAAAGTTTTTTCAAGAATAATGAAGAAGCAATAATTGAGTTTAGTTTATTCATTATTCATAGAACAAACCTGAAGCTTCAATATAGATTCTTAAACACATATTTAGAAGATATTGGATGACACCATGGCTATTCATAGAATTGAATGTTATCTTACGGATCGTTGTTTACTTGCGTTTTTCATTTCCGAGATTAAAGAGTGAAGATGTATCCCGAACGCAAACATTGTCATTTACAAAAACAATTGCTGATTGGTCGACCTGGGTGTACTGAAATCCAATCAGAACTCTGGAAAAGAAAATCCCGATTTATATGAACACCGTAGGCCAAGGGTTTATGAGGATAGGAGCGTAACAGAAACCCTTGGATAGCGAAGATGCGTTACGATACGTGTGCGAACAACTACCTTGACTTTCTATCACGTTCTCGAGATCCTGAAGCAACACAAGAACTAGGACTCAATACTCAATGGCCCTTAATGCTGAGTATAGCCCTTCACCGGCATACGGTGACGTCTCCATATGAGTGAAAAATTCTCGAGAGGGACGTTATACAATCAATCAAAGAATTATTTCACAATATGTAACTCGATTGTAAGAAATATTTTTTCACACCTGTTTACACTGGTTCTGTTTGCTCCTTTTTTCATACACTACCGTTTACAAGTAGTATGATTTTGGAGGAGTATTACTGTGTGTGTTCTTATTTCAGAATAATCGCAAACTTTACCTTCTATGAGGCTTTTGTCCTCTTCGTCACCAGAAAATATATAATACAAAAAGAGCGTCGAAGTTGTCTAATTGCCTTGCACGTCTCTCCCTTATATCAAATTACGACAACTCTCTGTTAGGTGGTATGAAGTCAGAGGGTGCTGAGGCTGAACTTCCAATCAGCACTGCAGAGGGCACTTCTTCCTCCTGAGATGAGTCCGTCTCTGCATCTGCGTTAGCTAAAACCAGAAGAAAACGGTGCAAGGAATAGTGAAAACGGAATGTTTCAGATATGCAGAAATATGCCTATTAGAGGCATATTTCTGCATATCTGAAACATTCCGTTTTCACTAGTATTACAAATTATGCAAAACATACCAGGCTTAATTTCCCAGGAATTGATTTGTGATTCGGATGACTCTGCCAACCCTGTCAACGTGTCAAACAGTGGTGTAGTGTAATTGTATTTTGGTGGTGCATCCAATGTAAAGATAGACTTGAGTACGTCGACAAAACCATTGTAGATGTTTAATTTCACATCTGCCCTCCACATAACCCTCGCACTGCGTTATTTAAGTTCCAGCCATCCGTCTAAAATGGTCCTTCTCATGCTTCCATGCTCCTCTATTCTGTAAGTGTGGACTGGGATCTCTTCGTATGTTTCTTTGTTTACAAAGATCTTTTTAAATGAATATTTGTGGTGCACGGTGAAATGTCTGTACCCGATGTCACTTAGAGGACAGTATGCTGTCACTGTAAATAGTGGCACCGTTCTCTACGTGTCTGTTGTTTGTTGGCAAGAGGTGTCCTCACCTTCTGTCTGAGACAGGATACAAAATGATTTTGTTGGTTTCCCGCTCAACCATTCAAAATATCCATATCTGAAAAAAAAATCCTGCTGTAACAATGTCGGCCAAAATGGAAAATGCATACTTTACATGTGGAAGAACTTAAAAGGTAATGTTGGAATTAAATAGTTGAAAGGGAGTTAACTCGCCTTTAAACCACGTTTGGGTTGCCCTTGTGAATTTTTGACGCGCCTTCCGAAAAGGTTCTCGTCAATTTCCACTGTGCTTTGAAATTTGCGAAAGCGGAGGGTGTTGTGGAAATACTCCTTGAATATTTCCCTAATAAAAGACGCCCAATTCACAGCAGTTGTTGTGTATGACATGCCAGAAAAGCTGGAACACTGAACTACACTGTTTTTCTCCTAGTGACATTTTATAAACAAAAAGATATCCTGCAAACACCAGATTGCTTCTATCAAAAAACGAATAGGTTCTGGAAGATTTGGTGTAGACCCTATTCCAGGAGCATCGAAAAATAGTTTAATGGGGATCACGGGATTAAGAGGCAAGTGTCATATACCCATCAGAGTTTTCTACATTGCAAGCAAAAGACGTTGCTAGCAGGTTGTTTCGCCTACACTATTCATAAATTTCATTATCTGGCCTTGAAATCAGTTGGGAAAATTTCCAAGGGTTTAAAAAATCTGCCGGTAATCTGAGAGTATGTCCTCAGTGTGTCTCTCGCGATAGCTCCCGCCACTCTTCCTGGTTTCTGACATGCTGCACGTGAAGACCTGGGTCTTCCGTCATAAAACTTTGAGAATTTGAGAATGAAAGAGTTAAAGGTATTTTTATTTTTCTCAACCTTTTTATGACGTCCGCTGAGTTTGAGAATTTTGGATTTGAGAAAATTCTCAGACTTGGGAGCATTCCTAGACTTATGTATGTTTTATAACAGCAGACCCTGGAACACACTTAAAACAACTCTGAAAAAGGGTCATTTTATAACAGAAGGGGGTTGTCCAGTTACAATGGAATTAAAATAATTGAATATGAATAGTTTTGGGGGGAGTTTTGACTTCACGCCAGAAATTGCACGAAATACAGCTGACTTCAAATCCTTGGTGAAAGAGAGAGAAAGAAAGGAAAGAATTAAAAAAAAACGTTTAAAATTTGGTAATAATTAATTTGTTGAATGTACATGTTTCAACGCAAATGCCTTGGTACATATCTTCTTACGCTACCATCAAGGTATTCATAGCGCCTCGCACTGACATTCCAGGTGTACAGATTTTAATTCCTGCCGTTGGAGAAAAGTCTACAAATGAGTACAAAAATGTAATTAATGGTTCGGAATTAAAGGGGGATTGATCTTTAATTTGCTTATCTGTAAATTAATTTTACCTTAAGAGTGCGTTGAAATGGTTAATGGCGGACGCAAGTCTGTTTATGAAAACAAAAGCACAAAAAATGATTCTCTGAAAGTGTTTTAAGCATGGAGTCCGAAACAGTCGTCTGATTGACAACGGCCATTCCTTCGCTGGTCTAGCTATATCTTGTATAGACATTCATTTTTCATGAATTGCTCTGTTATTGAAATGGACGGTGGGAAATTTTGCCTGGCAGAGTAAAGAAACATGGAGAGCTTAGGTAGGCATTGAACTATCCATGGATTTTTTTATGAAATTAATGTCTAACTAAAATGAATCATTTACTTCACTAATTACTGCTTGAATTTTATTTAAATAAGATGAAGAAATTGTTTGCTGTGCCGAACAAAGTATGACATACAAAGAAATATCAATAGTTTTAAAGAAGAAGAATGTAAAAATGAGGTAATTGTTTTTTTTTTACTTAAACCATTGAAATGGGTAACACTTTAAAAGGTATGCTTCTTATGCTTAATTAATTTCAATAATTATAATAAAATATTTTTATCCGTCTTAGTCCCAATGCCATAGGGAAAAGATTAAAGAAAGCTGGATTTTTGTCCCGGAAAGGAAGAACAACTACCAGTTACGCTGACGTTAAAGCAAAAGTATTGGTAAGTAATTATATGGTACACATTTATACATAATTCTATATATTATGGGCTGCCAAATAATCTTGTAAGTATCAAGGAAGGTTACATGTATGTATATGAGGGAAAGCAGCACACTCAACTCCTCAGAAGTAGATTTTTAAAATTTGGAGGTGTTAAATAATTTCCATCCCTGATGTAAAATAATATTTAAATTGTATATTTAATTGAGAAAATGCCCCCTGGAGATCTTGATTGTCACGATATTCTAATGCTACAAATAATCTTTTCAATGGCTTGTTCATGCTAGTTGGTCATTATTGATTTAAAATCATTATGTGCATATGGTGGTGAAAATTTGCCTTTACAGATTATAACAGTATTTTTTCTGCTGTTAATATACTTATTGACGAAACGTAGATTCTCGTAGTTGATATGTTATAATCAACTTGTATCATTTGTATTATTGTCTCTTAATTTGCAATACGTATTTTAATATAGAAATTATACAGCAACATTGTAAAAATATTTTACTTCTTGATAATATGAACAAATCAATATGGATACTGACCTGTGAAATTATTGATGTTCTTAGATCCCTTTGTGATTTGATGAAGGGAGCAATATAATGTATCTTCTACTTGTATATGAAATTTGAAAATTGTTTAGTCATAAGATATGCAACATGGTGACTTATAAAGTACCAATGCATCGTCCCGTGGTACCTTTTGCAATTCAGTGAAATATACTTATTCAGTGTGTGTGTGTGTGTGTGAGGGTGTGTGTGTGTGAGGGTGTGTGTTGTGTGTGTGTGTCGGGCTTTTTTGCATTATAGTACACGGTGGTACTTGTCTAATTATTTAAAATTTTACATGTTAGCAATTATCTTGACTTATGAACCCGTGTAAATTGATTAAGTATATTAAAATAGTGCTGTATACTGTATCATATTTGTGAATAATTATTATACTTGTATGTACTATTAAATAGTCATTTATGTAATATGCTCGCAAGGGCCCTTATTTGGAATAATAAATCATATCATATCATATATCAAATGTCAACTGGGAATCAACAGTAATTATTAAAACATTACACAAACATCTATTTTGTTTTAAATTTCTTGTTTGCTAGTTCTTATGGTTGGTTAATTTGCAAATAAAAAAAACTTTAATGTTTTGTTTTGTAAATCAGAAGAGACAAATGCATTTTTTAATAAAAAATAACAAGGGGTCTGAAAATAATATTAACCTATATAATGGATTCCTTTCAAACAAAATCAAAAAGAGGGGAAAATGGGGGGAGCAAAATCAAAAACAGGGGAAAATGGGGGGTATAAATAATATTATTTACTCTGGTGTAAAATAAACAATAAATTTATAATATAACAACAGTTTTAACGTTTATCATTTAAATGCTCATTGAATTTATATTTGCGTGATCCTTCCCAAATCCGATTTGGTGTCTAGAAAAATATTCATGATTTTTTTTCCCTTTTATAGGAAGAAACCTGCTTGTTCCAGTCTGCAATTCGAATGAACCTGCACCTGCAAGAAAAGTAAACGATCTAAACCAGTCCCAGGTCAAAGAACTAGAAAAACAACTTATTGATAACAGGCAAGTGCTTTCCGTCCTGATTGGTAAGTAAATGCAGAAGAGGCACCATTGGAAGTAGTGCAAGAATAGGGATTTCCCCACATTTAGGTTTTAGGCAGAAACCACATGCGGCAAGCACTACAGAATTTGGGGAAAAGGGAAGGAAGTATTCAGAAGGTGTGCATTGACATTTACAAGGATTTTATTGAATGGTTTCTTCCAATCCAAGGTGAATAAAATACGAAATGAACCGAAAGGCCAGAGAAACAAACACACCGAATGTCATGGACACAATGTGAAGAAAAAAAGAGAACTGTTGTGAAAGATAACAAGTGGAGATCTTGATTTCGTCACATTCAAGGAAAAGTTACTAATGAGGTAAACATTTTACACAACTTCCATATAAACATAAAGTCACTAAAAGTACACATTCAAATTTCAATATAGATTTCATAATGCGAGCCAATTTAATTATATCCATGTAATTGTCTATTTAAGAATGAATCAAAACAGATTGTTTTTAATGATTTGGACAGAAATCTCTTGGGAACGTTTTTTTATTTTTGTAACTAATTGTACAGTCTGTTTATTTTGTGGATCAAAAATTGAAATTTTTAAATAAATTATTCTAGCAAATTTCACGCGATTCGAGAGAGAAGAATCAATCGCTTTAGTCCGGTGTGAAAGAGACAATAGTACATGTATATTAATATAACAACAGTTTTTAATTTTATCATTTAAATGCTCGTAATTAAATTGCTTGATCTTTCCCAAATCCAATTCGGTGTCTAGAAAAATGTTCATGATTTTTTCCCTTTTATAGGAAGAAACCTGCTTGTTCCAATCTGGAATTTGATGAACCTGAACCTGCAAGAAAAGTAAACGATCTAGGCCCCAGGTCTAAGAACTAGAAAAACAACTTTTTGATACCACTCAAGTGTTTTCCATCCTGATTGGTAAGTAAATGCAGAATACATATCATTTGCTTTTAAGAAGTTTTAAATAAATTCTGTATTTTTTCTTTTTTTTAAATTCATTGACAAGGAAAAGGCTTTAAATCGATTAACCCAATCGGAGAGGGGGGAGGTGGAGGGCTACATGACAACCAAGCGGCTATTAGACCACTTTAGACTGACAGTTAGAAATATCATCCTCTCATTCTCCAAAATTCAACATGCAGTATGAAGAAGTGTTCATTGTAAATAGAATTATTTTTTATCTCCTTACACTTAGATCATAATATTCTTGACATATTAGTTACTTGTAAACATATGATTTTTAACTATGTAATTAGTATAAGGATCCTGGTTAGGGCGGAAGTGAAGTCATAACCGGAAGTAGGCGGAAGTGGGTTAACCGGAAGTGGGCGGAATTGGGCTAACCGGAAGTGGACTATCTGAAGCGGAAGTGGTCTAACGGAAGCGGAACTGGGGTACCGGAAGCGGAAGTGGGCTAGCAGATTCTGATTGGTTGGGAGGATAAGGGGGTCAAGGGAGTGCATCCCCTGGGGGATAAGTGGGTCAACTGAGTGCAGTCCTAACCCGCTAACCCTAACTAACCCTAACCCGAATTCCTCTTAACCCTATCCTAACCTTAGCCCCTTAATCCCAAACCCCCTAACCCTTATCCCCCTTAACCCTATCCCCTAACCCTAGTCCCCTTAAACCTTAACCCTAACCCCCCTATCCCTAACTAACCCTACCCCCTAACCCATTCCCTCAAATACTGGGGGCCGCTTACAGTGTGTTTTTACATTTAGCTGCAGAACTGTAGCTCTCCGAAAAATATATATTGATAGACCGGAGAGCTACAGTGCCACCCATTTAAAAAACTGTATATTTATTGCGCACAAAAAAGTGCGCTCGGTACTGGATTTATTTCTCCATGTTTATAAAACGTCAGCTCAAATATTACTAACCGTGTATTCCTAACATATTCTTTCACTGTTTCCACAACAAAATATTCCTAATAATTGTTTTTAATACCCCTCCTGGTACTGAATTTGAGATCATCGAAAATTTCGCCTACTTATACTTTCATTTTGGTTTGCAAGATAATTCGGTCCAACGCGCTTCGTACAGATGTAAACTACGAAAGTAATTTATATAGGAGTAAGGACTTTATTGAAATTGAGCTTTTTTGCAATTGAGATAAGAATTTGGAAGATTTAATCCAGACCCGGGCGCACTTTTTTTGTGCGCAATAAATATACAGTCTTTTAAATGGGTGGCACTGTAGCTCTCCGGTCTATCAATATATATTTTTCGGAGAGCTACAGTTCTGCAGCTACCCTATAACCAGTTCAAACTGATTTTTTACTGAAAAAGACAAGAACACACACACACACACACACACACACACACACACAAGACAATAACAAGGCAATTTTCATTCACAATGAAAAAATACATACAACAATTTACCAGGCTGTTTTTTAATCTAAAATACCCTCCAAATTAATCATCCAGTCCAACACCGTCGAAATAAATCATCCAGGACGAATCATCACCAAACTTCAAATCATCATACCGTTCACGGTAGCCTAGTGGTAGAGCGTTCGCTTCGTGATCGCGAGGCCCGGTTTCGATTCTCGTTCCCGGCGCCGCGTCAAACCTAGGACGTAAAAATAGGTAGCGACTGTTCCTTCGCCAAGCGCTCGGCATCAGAAGTGAAAGTCACGGGTCTTTCGGATATGACCTTAAAAACGTAGGTCCCGTGTCACGGTAGGCGCTGGCACGATAAAGAACCCTCACTGCTCAAAGGCCCTGTGTGCCGAGTATAGATCTAAATTTGAAGCCCTTCACCGGCATACGGTGACGTCTCCATATGAGTGAAAAATTCTCAAGAGGGACGTTTAACAATATACAATCAATCAATCAAATCATCATCATTACCATAGTCTCGTGTCCTCCAAGGAATATCTATTTCATTTGGAAAATAAGGAATTATTCCTTGGAGATACTGTGCAAAAGGACCCCTAGATCCCGGTCTTTTTATGTATGGACTGGAATAACTTTTTCAAGTTTACTTCCATAAGAAGAACATAGGATCTCCCGCCTACACTTTGAGTCTTTTACCAGTTGTACTAGTTCCTCTTCCACCCGTTTTAATTGTCCCTTATGACACTTATAAATAATGAGTTCGTGGGAGGATACACCATCCCTTCCAGCCCTACCCATCTGCTGAACCAAAGTGTCCATCTCCCTTGGGAGGCCATAATGAATGATGTTATGTACCCCATAAAAATTAACCCCCATCCCTGCCGAGTTTGTACAAATTAAAACCCTTATTTTGCCTTCATTAGTCATATCAGATCGAATTTCTTCTTTTTTGCTGTCTACAATTTTGCTGTGGAATATCTCATATAGTTTACTTTTCCCTATTCGCTTCCTAAAAATTGAATAATCTTTTGAGACATATTTTTGAGACATAAGATTCTGCAAAAATGATATGTCTTGGAAGTATTTCTTTTTTGTTTTCAAACTCATTAAACAACCAGCCAAAGACCTCTTCAATGTCACTGTTGTTAGGAATACACTTTGAAGATATTTTTATATTTTTTCTGTCTGGTGACTCCGATATGATAACGGACTCAGATGCTCTAAAGCATAGGCTCTTCATAATCTTCCGACGCTGTAACGGACCTGATGTTGCAGTTAACGCTACTATTGGGACACTAGGGGCAGGACAAATGGCTCGGAGTTCCCCAATGTGACTGAAGTGTTCCCTGAAGGCCTCATGTTGTTTGTCTCCCTCACCCCTATATAAACATATATATACCTATGTACATTTAATATATTAAATAAACCATTGGTTTGCAAAAAACATGATGAAGCACCAAATACCTGGTGATACAATGATTCACATCTCAAGTTAAAATTATCAGTAAACAGGTCCATTCCAAAGACTATTTCTACCTACGTAACTATTAATAGCTTTATTTAAACCTACCCAAAGTAACTACTTTTACCTACTGTCTGCTTAACTTGCATTTTGTGGCCAAACGCAGGAACAGCGCACCATGGCGAGCACTGAATTTCTTGATACAGTCACAATGATGATGGAAATGACGATTATTTTTGGCCAAAATTTTGTTGTATTCATCATTTGTGTGACTGTATGATATCAAAATTTATGGTATCCACCATGTTGCATCGTTCAGTTATGCAGACCTGCCTACCCTTGTAGTAGGCATGCCAGGTGCGCCCCGTTAAATCCGCCACTGTTCATATTGATAATGGAATTTTCACAAAAATATTGAAAGCGTAAAATTGGGCTAATATAAGTGGCGTGAGGGAAAAAGCGGAGGAATTAGGCACGCCAAAAGTGGAAGGGTAGGGAGGTCTGTATTTGGCCACAAAGTGTAGATGAAACAAGAAGTAGGTAATGCTAGTTACTTTGGGTAGGTAAGGTTTAAATACTATGCTATTGATAGGCCTAGCTACGTAGGTAGAAATAGTCTTTAAACTGGACCTGGTAAAGTTAGTTATTAACAGTCCTAATTTCCTACGGAGAAACATTAGCACATTATTTGTAATGTATATAAAAGAAATGTATAAAATATTTATTATCCTGCTCAAATTAAAGTTTTGCTAAGACTTTGGTTATGAAAAATTATGTGTAACTTAATTATTACCACTGAACAACAGTGTGGGCCTCATCTACAACGATGACTTTAATTTTATCTCTTAAATTGGACACCGCATCTCTCCATTTTCTTTTGCCAACAAACGCCTCTGGGCTGCCGAAGATAAACTGAAAATATCCCTCATTTATGGCGTCTTCTTCGCTGGGATCTCGCCCTATATAAGTTGAGGTAAAACCAAATTTAGACAGTCTTTCAGTCTGTTCTTTCATAATAGAAACAAGTGCCGTTACAGCTATGATAGTGGCATCCGGGCAAACGAGAGGTAAACTCTCGTAAATCATGGACTTTCCGCTTCCTGTTTTTAGTCCTACAAAATCATCTTTACCGTCACAAATTGCTCTTATTCCGCTGACTTGATTTTCAGTCAGCAACGGTACGTTAAATCTTTCTTCTATAGCCTTTTTCTTTTCCTCGTTGAACTCCATTTATGTAAACATGAAGAAGTATGTTACGCGCCATCTGATGGCTTACAGTTTTTTCGCCAAGAACGATAACTCTATTAAATCGCTAGAAGGCAGTTGTGTATTGACTAAATCTGCCAAGGGGGAGATGAGGGAAACGAATCGGACACTTGGCTAGCGAAGATTGACAAACATTAACGAAGTTAAGAAAGTCTGCCTACCCGAAAACATTGGAAGAACGTTCAATGGTGTCAAAAACAAGGAGTATTTCATAAAAATACCTTTGAAGCTAAAAAAAATAGGAAGATGGTATTGAAGATATATATCAAGAATTTCTCTGAATTCGAAGGTCCACTGTCCCTAGAATTTTTTTTAATTTTTCCTTGCCTTGGAACACAGATGAAATGCCAGTTTTCATGAGTTCAAAGTTATCTTTGTGGTCATTTTACTTGATTATTAATGATCTTCCTTATAGTCAGAAAATGATGAAAGAAAACATGATCCTGTGTGGACTTTGGTTTGGAGAATCAAAACGATGACAAGCCACTAATTAAGTCACTCAAAATGAAACAAATAGAATTGAATTTGATGTGGATAATGAACGACTTTTGACTAAAGCATTTCTTATTTGTGGAACTGCATAACTGAAATGTGGGAATCAGATGTGGATACTCCAAAATTCTGAAGAACTTTTTGAAATCATTTTTTTTTAATTTGAAATGATTTTTAAAAAAATGAACAGCTTAAAACTAAAAGAGATACAGAACTTTGCTTGCTTTACCGCATTTATTGGATGACATGATCAAATTTTATGTAGAGTACAGGTCTGTCCCAAATTTATTATCTTAAAGAATGGATGGACGCCCTATTTTGGATCTTTTTGCGACTCCTCTACCAAGCTTTTAATGACGTGAATCTCAAATATATTACGAGGAATGGAAAGAGCTACATACAATATTCATATCCTCCGCTTGAAAAGTGGGAGGGTATATAGTAATCAGTATGTTCGTTCGTCTGTCTGTCTGTTACGCTTTGGGGTACCCATCTTTTATCCGCAAATCCTCTCATACCAGTGAAGAAATTTAAATGAAACTTTCACAGAATATTTATTTCATTCTCCCATTGTGCACCTCCTACTATATTTTTTGATCTGACATATATTTACGTACTAAGATACGACAAGTTTTTAAGGTTTTTGTTCAGGCTACATAACTTTAAATTCTTAATCATATCTATATACGGTCATTACCGTGAATAAAATTATACCTTTTTGTGAAATTATGCAATTTTTTTATTATTTTTTTTTTTCGGATGAAGCTGGTTGCCTGATGAGGGCAACGTGTTACAGATCTCGAAGGAAAAATGAAAGTCCTGTCTTCAGGACTGTATTATGAACTAGGACAACAACGAAACCTTTCTTGGTGAACTAGCCCAAGATTTAAGGGGACCCAGAAGGGAATTCTTTGAGAATGTCAATCGGGAAATCAAAGAAAGTCTCTTCACAAGCGAGGATGGGAAAATTCTTTTAGTTAGAAACGTGGAATTTCTGTCAAGAAAGGTTTATTTCTATTCTGGATTGCTAATTGGTAATAATATCTGGCCCCGGGATCACGAAACATCCTTAGCTTAAGTCAAAATCTTTATTTTATTATAAAACGTTGTAAAGGTCGAGAAGACCAAAATTGAAATATTTTTCAATATTGCTTTACCACAGAGCTGTTATCTGCAATTTTCTAAATAAATTCCTCAATTAATGAATGTATATTATAGACGATAGAAAACTTGACTTAAGTCTAAGTTTGTTTTATGATCCTGGGGCCTGTCATCATAACCACCAGAGGCTACATTGTCAGAAAGTCAATTTTGAATATTGCCAATATTCAGTCTGTCCCTCTTAATTGATAACATTCATTAACTTCTCTCTTTATCTTAAAACCTTGACCTAGCCGACCTGTATAAAAAAGCGCCAAATTGAACTGTGTCAAACCCAATTAAAATGAAATTAAAACTTACTGCAGATTTCTCAATTAACTGATTTGATCTCTGCGTGGTGTCGTGATTTCGGTGGATAAAAGTAAATGGAGTGGGAATATGTCTCAAGACAATAAATTAATTTTACCACTAATCTCAATTGACCGTTATGTTCTAAAGATTTTTGTTGAAAAACTGATGGTACCAAAAGAAATATAAATCATAAGTATGTTCCACTAAATTGATAACAATCATTATCTTCTCTACATCTTAATCTTGATCAGAACCTTGATATGAATAAAAAAAAAGCGCCAAATATTCCTTTATTCAAAATCCCGGCCAGCTTAAAAAGGAATCGTCAAACAAGAAATTAAAAACTTACTGCATGCTTTTCCATCAACTGTCTTGATCTCTGCGTGGTACTGGGAGACGCGAATAGAAGTAGATGACCGTGCGATAATCACATGCCTTGGTGATCCCAAAACTTCATTACCTTGTATAGGTTTAACGCAATTTGCAAAAGATACACTTGATACATCTTGGTCTTTCTGATCTTCCCTCAACTTGGACGAATACAACTAAACTTGACAAACGTAGCAGTGTAATGTTTATAGTGGCTATACCCAGTCTCCTCGCCATGGCCGCTCCTCGAAACTGACCTCGATTTCAGTATCAATGCGATATGTAGGCGACAATATTCGGTTATATCCGTATCTATACGAAGAGCATTACACTGGCGGTATCGAATATTGGTTATGCAAAGTATATCTAAAAATATATTTAAAAAATCGAAAATATATTTTAAAAATTAAGAGCCATTCTCTGTAACGATTTGAAAGAAGAAGATATGGTTTTGGCTTTATAGCGCCCTAAAATGTAATGACATCAAAAGGTTTTGAAAATGGCTAAAATATTAGTTAAATAAACGACTCTGATAAATCAGGAAAGAATATGGCATGAAGGTTTACCATTTTGCAAATATGACGTCATTAATATGAACTATTTCTCTATTTTCAACAAAAAAAGCCTTAAAATGGCACATTTCAATGGTGATTTTCCTTTAGAAAACTGTGTCCACAGCCGTCGCCCACGTTAATTTTTTTATATTTTGTGCAAAATTCAGTAACAAATCACATATCTCAAGATCTTTGTGGGCGATGCCTGTGGACAATGTAATCTGAAAGAAAATTTCATGGAAAATTAGTGTCTTCTGCAACTTTTAAAGAAAATACGGGAAAATCACATGTTTATGACGTCTTAATTAGCATTTAAAAACACATGTGAGAAAAATGACTTGTATGATTTTTCTGCATTGAATTTCAATTATTTAAAAAGCGTGAGTTTTCAACTTTTACACCATTTCATTTTTTAGAAAATCACAGGGCAAAATTTGTATGGAAACCATACTTTCTTCTTTTATATAGGAGCTGTGGCACACATAGTCTCAGAATTTCTCGAAACTCTCTGTGACAAAAGTCATTGATACCTAAACTGTAATCAGGCAAAAAATGTATTGCTATATTTAATAGTTACCATGGCAACATGTCTTAAAGTTCGAAAAATGGCATTTTTACATGTTAAGAGCCCCATAGTTAACATTTGCGGCAAAGCAAACAATGGCAAATAAAATTCCAAATTACCCGCCCCTCAATGTAGGTGGCGCGCGCACCGATTAGGTTCAACGCTCTTCTCGCCTCTAAAGACAAAAGATTACTTTCAGTAACCTTCAGCGTTATCGTCATTACAACATTCGGATTAATAGTTATCTCAACTTTCTTGAAGTGGGACTAAACACATCGAAGATCGATAGTGCTTTCTTTTTCAGTGGAAATTTAGATCACAACACACATTCACATTTATGGAGTAACAAAATTGTCTGTATATCAGAGCATTGTCTCCGTCGTTGATCAGTGATTTTCTGAGTGAAAAATATCCCATCCCCGTGCAAATTTATATTTTGGATGACACTGATCCGATATTCCCTTGTTAATTACCTAAAATACTAAATTTAATCTTTAAAAACTAAATTAAATATTGTTGGTATATGTTATAACAAAAACACCATAAAAAATCTTTCAAAAGCAATGCCGCTTGTCTACACTCAAATTTACTCTAATTGTATTTGGATACTTGAGAATAAGAATCTCTAGAGTCAATAAAATATCTATGTGACACAGCCGCAATATATGAAACTCCATGAAATAACAATAACACGGCTAGTGGGTTCTTTTGGTATCTCTGTATTTCAATTACTTTTTTTGATGACGAATATAATAACAAGAAGAACAATTAAGTAGAAGGTGAACTGTAAACTAAAAGAATACACTCATTCACTAACACTCACACATTAAATTCTTTTTGAATTTTTTAATTGTTATGATTTAATTAGTTAATTAATCTTATAAAAAATTGAGAGTTCTGGTGTCCTTTAGCTGTATTCTAGGCTTTTATTGAATACGGTGGAACTTCAAGGTGGTGACTTTGGAGCCTGGATAATATTTATGATGTTAATGATGTATATTTTCTAGGACTTCATTTTTATTTTGAATTAGATTTATGTATTTATTGTTCCTGCTGGTTAAATTGCACGTACCTAGCCACACACATATTGCCGTATTTTCTAATTTGTAACCAATGCTTGATTTAAGCCACACAGTACGGTCCTCGATCTGATCATCACTTTTTTAAAACCAAATAATGTCACACTTGTTGGTGATTGCTCTTTGGATCCATTTTCCTCTACTGTCAGAGAGGACTACAGCTTGGAAGATATTTTCCTATATGGTTCTGGTGCAGGCAGGTTTAAAAAATTCCTAAGTTTTGACTCTGTCATGGTATCGAGTGGTCAGATGAAGGTTAGAAAGCAAGATGGTGGATGACGTCACAGAAAGATTATATAAATATTCAAAAAAGTGATTGTATACTAAATTCTTACCATAAATGCTGTGCAAAATGGAACACAAAGAAAACTAGAACTGCCCAATAGGGACAAATACCCCCGCTGGGTTTTTCAGAGCAGGTGCCAATTCAGAA